>JAKSZT010001178.1:16574282-16739282 GCA_026826555.1 Tolypeutes matacus
TCCTTCCTTCCTTCCTTCCTTCCTTCCTTCCTTCCTTCCTTCCTTCCTCCCTCCCTCCCTTTCTTTCTTTCTCTTTCTCTCTCTCTCCCCTCCCTCCCTCTCTCCCTCTCCCTCTCCCCCTCCTTCCCTCCCTCCCTCCTTCCCTTCCTTCTTCTTCTTCTTTTTTTTTTTTATGTACCAGGGATTGAACCCAGGACCTCGTGTGTAGAAAGCCAGCACTCAACCACCAAGCCACATCAGCCTCCCTGAATTAGTTTTCTTGTTTGTTTGGTTTGTTGTTTGTTTTTGTTTTTTCAGGAGGCAACGCAACCGAACAGGGACCTCCCATGTGGGAAGGGGGCAATCAATCCCTTGAGCCACATCTGTTCTCAGGGTGTATTTTTAAGACTCCTCTGCTGCTTTTGCCCAAGGCAAGTTGGAACAATGGCCACCCTCAGAGCTGGGCACCCAGTGTCCAGGCGTTGGGGTTGAGGACTTCACTGCTGCCTGCCATTAAGCTGGGGGAGGGACGATGTTAGCCACTGCCTGAAGAGTGAAATTCTTTGGTATTTACCACCCTCTTCCTTCGGTGGATGCTTCCCTGGATGCTGCATAGTGCTCTACTAAATTCCAGGGTTTCAAAATAGTTCATTCAAGAGGGATCCGATGTAGCTCAAGTAGTAGAGCACCCGCCTCCCACATAGGAGGTCCCAGGTTCAGTTCCTGGTGCCTCCTAAAGAAAAAAAAGTTAATTCAGGCAGTTCCCACCTGTTTAATACTTGTCCTGGTGGGGGGACTTCTAGAGCTTCCTACTCTGCCAACTTCCCACAATCCTCTTGCCCCATCATTCTTTGCATGTGGCTTTTGTCCTGCTTATCACATGTGTTACAACAGAGGCTGATCTCCCCAAATACGTCCTTATTCCTGGCAGGATGAAGAGAAAAAGCAATGGGAAAAACATGCCAGTTCTGCTGAGCCCTTTTTAAAGAGTTTTTTCCACATATTCCACTGAGAAATTCTTTATACATCCATTGGCCAGAACTGTGCCCCTTGGTCACTTCTAACTATAAAGAAGTCTAGCAAATATAGTTTATTGACTGGGCACATTAGTGTCCCAAACCAAAGCAGTTTTGTTATTAAGAAAGAAGGGGGGGAAACGGCTGTGGCTCAGTTGGTTGGGTTCCCATTTACCACATGGGAGGCCCCAGGTTCAGTTCCCGGAGCCTCCTAGTGAAGGCAAGCTGGCCCGCGCAGCTCAGTGAGCTGATAGCCCACACGGCACGGTGAGCAAGCTGGCGCATCAAGATGACCCAACAAAAGGAGACAAGCAGGCACAGAAAAATGCACAGCAAATAGACACAATGAGCACAAGCAGCAAGGGGAAGGATAATTAAATAAATAAAAATAAATCTGAAAAAAAAAAGAAAGAAGGGGAAAATGACTATTTTCCCAACTAGGACATCTAGGGCATCTACCACAAATGGAATAGGAAAATTGAAGGGTAGCTTAAATTAACATAAGAAACATTGAAGGTGAAGCAGGTTTGTAAAGGAAAATGTTTGCTGAGGATATATCGATTGGCATATACTATCAAAAAACTTGGTGGAAATGTCACAAAAAGGAGTCAGAAAGGAATGAACAAATATCTTGGTTTCATAACTCCTTTGTAACATGTTCCAGTATTTTTGGTTGAAAGGAAATGAAAGCCATAAGCACTAAAATATCCATTTTGCCAACAAAGAGCCTTGTCCTAATGTTCAATATGAAATAGTTAATGGTGAAGAAAAAAAAAAAAAAAAAGCATTCAATCTATGCCAACCATATTGTCCCTAATTTGAAGTTCCAACCAGGCGCCTACTGTCTTCAATATAAATTGTTAGAAACTCTGCTGGGTCTAACTAAGTACTTTCTTTACCTAACAGTAATTACCAAAAATCAACCATAACTAAGACAGTGTGTTATTATGGAATGAACATGGCATTTTGATCCAGAGAGCCTTGGTTTTGCTGTTATGAGCAGAATGACTTTGGGCAAGGCATTTAACATCTCAGAGCCCAGTTTTCTCATTTGGGAAGAGGGGATAACGTACTACTTCCCTTTCAGTATGTAATTAGGATACTATAGATAACGTTTGGAAAGTGCTTTATATACTATAGAATGTTATAAAAAGGAAAAATGTTCTTTTTAATAAGATATAGAGTAGGGGTAACTGAGTTCTCTAGATGACAATTGTTTCTGTAAGAAAACTTGAGGTAAATTTATCGCCTAATTCATTAAGTAATTTCTGTTAAATAAATTTCTGCAAAGTCAGGGATACTTGTAATGAAATATTTGTTGGCTTGCATGTGTGCGTTGAGAACTTGATGAATATATCAGCATATCCACCAGCCACAATAATACCGTGAGTACCTTAACTTTTCAGAAGCCTGGAAAACTCCAATGAATTTCACTAAGGTGGACAAGAATCATCAGTGGTTAAGTCACACACAAAAACTGCAGTTTAAAAAGAATCCAATCTGTCGGAAGATTTACAGAGATTTGAAATGCAATTCCCAGGCCATCACAGATCTCTTTTCTAAAATCCCACAGCAAAGACTGTAGACTTCACCTGTTTCTCACTGTCAGTTGCCTAAAGCTAAAAATAGGTCCACAGCTCATTTCTCTCCTTTTAGCAGAGAAGCGTCAGATTTCAGGAGGCAAAGCAAAATAATAAAATGAATGTCAGGGTGTTTTATAGTGTCAGTCAATTTTCTCCAGTCTCCTCTCTCTTCCTTTCTACTGTGCTATCCTAGAATTGAGGATCCTAGCAACAATGCCTTTGTTCAAAGTTGCAGGTAGGTGGGTAAAAGTGTTGGGAAAGCGCACTCCTTTTCAGATGCAACCATTCCTTTAACTATCATGTTAGCTTTGAGACTCTTTTATTTACTTAGGGTTCGTAACAGCTTTAATAATACATTCAGAGGGAGGTTTGTTTTATTTTACCTTTAGTTCTGTGGGGGGAATAACTGTTTGACACTGCATCCTGTGCCTAGCATCTTTGATGAGCTTCGTATAAAACTGAGTGAGATATTTGATATCTATTGTACTTGTCTAAACAAAATCTGTGCTGTCACAGTTCTGAGAAGAGTCCTATACAATGTCTTTAGCTATAGGATTAACTGAAAATCATGAGCACAATGGAAATATTGACCCAAACTATGCATTCTGATGGTTCACAATATAGGCTTGTACACAGAGTAATTTTTAAAATAATAAGTTATGTTCTTTTATTGTAAAAGCAGTATATGAACAAAAAAGAGAGAAAAAAAGCAATATATGTTTCACATAAAATAAAAAGGGAGAAATTACACTGAAAAATAAAAGTAATAAATACTCAATTAGGAAATTAGGGAAATTTAGGAAAGTAATAATGAGAAAAACCACTATAGGTTCCATCATCCAAAGATACCTATTCATGGCATTGTGTTTTTCTTTTCATTCTATTTTGAAAGAAAAATTAAAGAGTTTTTAAAGACACAGTTGTGATTATGTACATTCATATTCTGCGTTTTTGGTTTAGCATTATAACTTAATCATTTTATCATGGTATTTCAAACTCTTCCTAAACATCATTTTAAATGGCTGTATAATATTCCAGTTTTCCTAACTAATCCCTTAGGTTATTTACAGGTTTTTGGAACTGTAGATATGCTTTGACAATAGTCTTTGCACCTAAATTCTTTTCCACATTTATGGATTATTTCCATGGGATAGAGTCTCAGAAACAGCTGGTGGTAGGTGTTATAAAATTATTTACCAAATGAGCTATTTCAGTTTACCTGCCAACAGCTTCACATGAGCTTCTTTGTCAGGCTTTTAAAAAATTATATTTTATACTTACCTGCCAGGGGAGATACCATGATCACAAAGGTGGTTTTCCCAGGGCGAGGCTTATCCATTGCACTCCGGATGTGCTGACCCCTGCGATTTCCCCAAATGCGGGAAACTCGACTGCATAATTTGTGGTAGTGGGGGACTGCGTTCACGCTCTCCCCTAAAAAAAAATTAAAATAAAATAAAAAATTATATTTTACAATGCATACCTTTTAAAGATTATAAACATAAATTTAAAGAAACATATTAGAAAGGAAAAGAAATGAAGATGTATAAGGAGACCAGGGTTTTCTCATGGCAGCAAACTAAATAAACTGAAAAAATGGAGCTGTAATAATGCATTCCACCACACTTCTTTTTTGCACCAGTCTGTATGTTTCTATTCCAAAATACTGATTAATGACCACTATGATTTCTGAAAATAATTTTATTTTAAATTATGTTATTTTATTTCATACAGCTGAAGAAAAACATGAGTATTTTGGATTATTTTTCCTGCCAGTATCAATTAAAGAAGTGATTCTGTTTCTTAATTTCAAAACATGGATATTTTTCAGCAGTGTTTATTAAATGATACCACTGAAAGGCAACAAAAATTAATAATAACCATAGATATCCCATAGTTACAATGAACTCATGGGTTTTTCTGGACACCAAAAACTAAACAAAACAAACATTTTTTTTAATAGAGAAACTTATGGGACACTTATTTGATATTTTGAAATAAAATAATACTCTCCATTGGATAGAGATTAGCCAAAAGGGCTAGTTAACCCTCAACTTCAGTGCAAAAAATTTGTTGTGAATTTTTGTGACCTGATTAAAGACCCATTTTTTATAAAACTGTATCTTTAGTTGTACATTCCCCTCCATCTCAAATTAGACTTGTCTTTCAGCTCACTGATAGTAGGTCTGCCTCTGATTTCCTCTGTGAGATAGGACATGGCAGATTAAAGCCTATAAACTTGCCTTTCCTACACATTAATACAACACTGCTGAAAAAATAAGTATGTTTTTCTGGATCTATTGGGTGAAGAAGCAAGCATGATATTTTCTTTTCTCCAGAGTATTGCACTTCCTGAGTTAATAATAATAATTCCCAACTTCTTGATGGTACTGTGCAGTTTTAAAAGTATTTCTTGTTCAATCTTATATAACTCTCTGAAGTTGGTGTTGTTATTATTAATAATTCCCTTTTATGATGACGAAAACTGAGGGTTCTAATTATTCTGTGGTTTGCTCAAGGCCACCCAGCTGGCATTGACACTTTTTCTGACTCCTAGTCCAATATTCTTTCTGCTTTATCATTCTACTTCTTGTTTCTATTCTTTTGCCTGTTCTTTCTCCAAATGTAAGTTTCTTATCCTTAACATATTTTTGCTTGTATTCTCCATAATCTTAAACATAACATGCTTTAAAAAAAAAAATAACTCAGCAATTATATGTACACCAGAGGCTGGGTAGGTATTAGTATTCCTGCTTTAGAAATAAGGAACTGAAACAGAGGAAGGTAAAGGAGTTGGTAAGTGCAGAGCAGGGTCTTGAACATATTATAGCTCCTTAAATTAGAATGGAAAATGTGGCCTTATGGAGGCCTATAAAGACACTGATGGTATGGTGGGATCTTTCTTTCTGTGTGCAGAGTTTGCTGTCATCCTGTGGGAAATGTTTCTGGTCATCTACTGTTGCTTTAAAAATCTAGCTGTGTGGCATTCTATTATTGCTATCTACTCTTTTCTGGAAATTCCAGTCAGAGACTTTTAGAAGTATGAGGTTAATGATCATTCAGATGGAAACGGTTGCGTATCTGGAGCACAGTGGAAAAGCAGATATTTGCCGTCTATCACCACCCTAGACAATGAAACTGTTTCACTTATATCCTGAGTGTCTTAGGGTTATTCATTGCCAAATTGAGGTTCACTCCCGTCTCTTCCCCCCCCCGCCCCCCCCATTTTAAGAATGAGGAAATTAAAACATGCAAAAGTAAAATTGGCTTTTCAGGGGTTATCATTACAGAAAGGCACATGTCAACAAGAAATGGGACTACCAACACTGAGTAGTAAATTTTAGTGACCCTCTTCCCCTGACACACCCAACATATCACTAAGTTGTCAGGATTTGGAAAACAAGGTTGTGATATGTGAAAGAAATACAATATCTGTCCTAAGAAATACAATATCTGTCCTAAGAAAGTTCCAAGGATCAGCAACTCTATCCACATCTTCAAAACCTCCAGAGAAACTCCACCAGCCTAATGGGAAGGACTGTACTGCATGGTTACTATCAACTCAAACTTAGCTCTGTAAGTAATGGGTGATCTTACATTAAGTGTTAGTCATACAAAAGCCAAATCCCAGCTTTAGGACTCTCCTGTAATGTGCTGTGAGAAACGCCTTGTTTTTGAGATCAGATTTCAAAGCTACACGTACAGGAACCCAGAAAAGGAAGAGATGGTATTGAGCTCTATCCTATTTCTGGGACCCTGGTACAGAGAGCAGAGGAGTCATGTACCCGATGCAGTCATTGGCACTGTACCTTACACACAGCAGAAACTCTCTGATGACTTTTGGGAAGGGGTTTGAACACTTATATGTGAAAACCTCTTTTAGATATTGATGATGCAATGCGTAGCTTTGCTGAAAAAGTGTTTGCCTCTGAAGTCAAAGACGAGGGAGGTCGTCATGAGATTTCCCCCTTTGATGTGGATGAGAGCTGCCCAGTTTCTCACCATGAGATGCAAGAACACATATTCCGCCTAGAGACTCTGGTGGAAGGCAGGAGGTAAGTGGCGTGCAAGGGAAATAGTACATTGAGGCACAAAGAGGGGGAAATGTCTTGGTAAATATGATTCAGGGAAGCGGCTGTGGCTCAATTAGTAGGGCTCCCGTTTACCATATGGGAGGCCCCGGGTTCGGTTCCCGGGGCCTCCTGGTGAAGGCAGGCCCGCCCGCACGGCGTGGTTGGCTGACCCGGCGAGCGCAGGCAGCAAGGGGGGGATAAATGAATAAATAAATAAAATCTTAAAAAAAAAAAAAAAATATGATTCAATCTGTTTGGATGATGGTCAAACTCAGAGGAAGAATTCTGCCAGGGTTATAAATGCCTCCCCCTCCCCCTTGTATATCCCGCGGGAAGTACTGATAACTAAAAAAGAAGAAACAAAAGAAAAAAACAGCGAGCCTCATACCCTCATCCACATCTCCCTTTAGTCAAAACCTCCCTTATCTGAATAAGAGAACTCAAGCCACTGATGCGATTTTTCCAAACCAAAGTGGGCTGATGGCTGCTGTGAACATATTCAATGCACACACAATGATTATGCAGACCAGAATGCAAGATTCTTCACTGTCTGACTCCTTCCCTAACCAGCCTTAGCATTGTGCTCCCTGTCCTGAATCCTGCCACTCAGCCAGTTGACTTCTGCTGGCCTCAGGGACAGGGTTGTCCGTTTCTTCCTTAATGCCCTGCCCACCTAGTCACTAGGATATGTATTTGCTGCCTCCTCTGTGAGGTCTTCATAGACCCCGCTCCACAAAGCCTGTTTATTTTCCCTTATTTGAATTACTCTAGGACTTACTCTCTGTCATTTTCTGCCACATTTTAGTCCTCAAAACTGTATTAACCACTTACTGGAATCCCCTCCTCACAGCAACCCTTCTCCCCACCTCATGGGGATGTCTTTCTCTTGGTTTAACGTCTTTAAGGTAAGAACAATTTTCTCCTTCTTTGACGACCTTTATAGGACCTAACATAGGACTTGGATCAAAGTAGAAACTCAATAAATACATGTTGATTTGAGGAAATAACATTAATTAAGCACGTTATAATTTCCAGGTACTGTGCTAAGCATTTTGTATACATTGAATCTCAGAGAAATCCTATAGGGTAAGCCTGTTTTTCAGATGGGGAGATGGAGGCTCACAGAGTTTAAGGAACATGCACAAAGTGACACAGCTAGTAACTGGCATAGCCTGAGCTTATGCCTCCTCTGCTAGGAGTGGTGATGGCCTTAGAGCAGTTTCTCTAAGATCACTGTGTCAAGGTATACCAGGAATAAAGAAGGGGACACTGCCATGTGTCCTGAGTGATGGCACCTCCCACTCTGGTTGGGTCCTGTTTCTGATACCCAGCCCACATTTTAATTTTCATTTTTTGTCCTCAAAATAAAATTTATAGTGAAACAGCAAGCTAGCACAATGAAACTCCTGATGAAGAAGAGCTAAGTCTTTTTATTTTTTAATTTCAAACACAGAAAAAAGCATTTCCACGGGCGAAAGACTGTTAATTTGTCCATTCCATTAAGCGAAACATCGTCCACTAGACTATCCCACATTGATGAATACATTTCTTCATCTCCAACCTACCAGACTGTGCCCGATTTCCAGAGAGTGCAGATCACAGGCGATTATGCCTCTGGGGTGAGTTGTCCTTGCCCCTCAAATATAGCTACTGGGAAGCTATTAAGCTTCACTGTTCCAGCTTCTCACCTTCCTCCCCTTCCTGATAAGAAAAGTGTTAGTTCTCTTGCCCTTTGTTATTCTTTATTTCATTTCAATACTAATATGCTGTGTCTTATATTTCTGTATTACTTTTATCATCCAACATAATTTCTCCTTTATCTCATTTACTTGCACACGGAGACCATGCAGCAGAATGAAGCATATGTATTAGAGAATGCAGTGGACAGATTTTGGCAAAAGGACCAAAGAGAGCAGCTGATGGTCTAGTCTTCTGATGGCATCACAAAGCAGGAACAAGAGAGCTTTGGGGAGACATGTCTCTCAGGAAAAGATGGACCTAGTGCAAAACTGGAAAAGAGAGAAGGGTTTCAAGTAATAGGAACTAATCAAAGAAAACAGATCAAGAGAAGGGGAATGTGATGAGAGAATAAAGAGAAAACAGAGAAAAGAAGGACGATGAGAAAAAGTTTTAAAAAATTCCAATGAGGCTATTGCTAATTGACTGATAGTCCTCTCCAATTTCATTGCAGATGCTTACACAGGAGGTAATTGCTTGGAACAGACTCTAGTATGTCATAGGGCTAGGTCTAGTAAGCTCATGTCACCAACACTTGATCTGCTTATCCCATAAAGAACAGCTGGTCGATTAATAAATCTCTGCCACATGGATTTGCAGATCAGCATACTGGTGAAACTGCTATTTGGTCAGTCGTCTATGCTCCAAATATAGTTTTAATGACCAGGCTTGGGCCCTCTTCTAATATAATGAACCATTTAGGGTCAGTCCTAAGATACTTAAAAGTGACAGAACAATGAAATACACATCACACTTGTTTATTCATTTTCTGAAATGATACAAGGGTGTTCTGAAAATTGCAGGGGTTTTATATGCTTAAGAGTTGAAATGAAATGTTTAATAATGGGAAGCAAAGTTTAGCAACTGGAGAGATCCCTAGAATTCAAAAAGCACAAAAATTTTAGCTTGAAATCTAGGTGTTTGGTAGACAGGAAAGCAGGAATAAAAAAGAAGGAAGATGGGAGGAAGACAGGGTACACAGAGGTCTGGGAGAAGCTGCTCTTCCCAAGAAGGCTGGAGACCACCTGAAACCTTGGCCTGGGGTCTTTTGGCTGGATGTGGCTGAGCTGCTGAGCAATACTCCACCTGACTGTAGTCTGTACCTGATTCGATCTTTGTTCTTGCACTAAAACAGAGAGGTAAAGGGGACCTCTGGACTAAGTCCCCAAGGCCATTAATTCCTGGTAAACCATTGGTTCAAGTTAATGAGTCCTTATTGAGCATCTGCTCTGTGCTAAGCATCGTGCTGGGGACATGAAAATGAATAAGACCCAGCTCTTGTCCTTGAGAACCTGATAGATTGGTGGCCCATTAGATGGTATAATAAAAACAAAACAAAACAAAAAAACAAGCATGCCATTGGAAGCAAATGCCCAGACCTAGTAACATGTGCCAGACTCGAGGTCAACTATAAAATAGTTAAAAATACTTAAAATGATTTTAAAAATAGTCTTTAAAATATCAGGCCTTTTAAAGTTAGTTAAAATAATTAGGACCTTAAAAATAGTTAAACTAATTAAGATGACTATCTGGACCTGAAACCATTTGGAACAAGCTCACATTGGTCCCAGAGAGAAAGTTTTTGGACTCTGATAATGAGCATTCAATGATTTTCAGTTAGAATTGTTTGGGCACGCCTGGCCCAGCCCTGACATGGGATGGGGGCAGGGGAAATAGATCAGTTTAGGAAATTTACAGCAGCTCTAATAAACCTTTGCTCTCTATTTTTTAGCCACAGATAAAATGCTCTTTAAAACCATCCAAAATAATGACTTCTCCTAGGATGATGTTTTGACTCATCTGTAGCTGCCAAAGGGAGCTCATGTGTAACAAGATTTGAAGGATGTGTGACACCTTATAATCCCAAAATATTTCCCTTACTGACCTTATAATTAGAGTCACTTTGTCTTTCAGTTGAGGGATTATCTTCAGAAGCTGATATCTAAAATAACCATATATCACCTGAAAGGAAGTATTTACCACATTAGAATGGTTATTTTAATCATATTTGCCAGATAATCACTGCTATCTTGCAAAAACCAGAAGCAAACAGAGGACTGTAAGGAAATGAATCATAGGACAAGTAAGTTTTGGTTAGAGACGAAAGAGCTAGAAAAGCTTCAATACTTACTCCTGGAGGGAGATCCAGGACTCAAGTCAACTAGAAAGCAGCCAGATCCTCCTGAAGATACTGCATGCATGGAGGGTGGGATGAATTTCTGCAACAAACGGTGCAACAAATGGGAGAGTTGGGAAACAAGCTTTACCCATTTCTTGGCAGGTTACTATTGAAGATTTTGAAATCGTTTGCAAAGGTCTGTATCGGGCATTGTGCATCCGGGAGAAATACATGCAGAAGTCATTTCAGAGGTTCCCTAAGACCCCTTCCAAATACTTGCGGAACATTGATGGTGAGGCTTGGGTAGCAAATGAGAGCTTCCATCCAGGTAATTAACTTTCTTATGAAATGTTCAGACTATATCTTTAGGTTTAAGTACTAAATATTATATTTAAAATATGCCCCTATATTATGATTCTAAAATTAACATAGCCATGTTTGTCTCCATTCTCTCTCCTGCCCCCTGTGCCCAATGGCTTGATTCAGTCTGTGTTATATCTCTCAAAACCTGTTCTCCCATCTCCATTTTCCACATCCTAACTTAGACCAGTATTTCCTCGTATTAAGATTATTACAAGAGCTTCCTAGTCTGCTAAGCGCCAATCTCACTCACTTTCTTCATCCTCACTTTGAGGCAAGTTATCTTATTAAAACAGAGCTGAGGGAACAGACGTGGCTCAAGCGGTAAAGTGCCTGCTTCCCACTTGAGAGGTCCTGGGTTCGGTTCCTGGTGCCTCCTAAAAACAAAACAAACCAACAGACAAACAAAAAACAACAAGCAAAACAAACGAAAAAACCAACTCAGGGGAGCCTATGTTGGCTAAGTGGTTGAGCTCCAGCTTCCCACATACGAGGTCCCGGGTTCATTCCCCAGCCCCTGATACCTTAAACAAACAAATAAAGAAACAAACAAACAAAAAACCCCACACACAGCTAAGCATATCCCTCTCCTCACAAAAACCTTCAAATGCTTCCAATTTTCTACAAAATGAAACCCGAAGTGCCAATCTATATGGAGAATAGGAATAGTTCTAACAGAACGAAGAGTATAAATGATGGAGTAGAAGATGTAGGTTTAGAAATAGGTAGAGTGTGCATGTCCACAAATAAACAAACAGACAGAAGGACAGATGGACAAACAAATAAAATGTAGTTAGGAGGCCAGATGCTGGTAGGCCTCAAATGCCAGCTCTGTCTGGCCCATGTACTGCTGTCATGCTATTAGCTGTGCTTGGGTTGCCCTTGCCTTTGTTTATTTACTGTCTGTCCAAATGTCCAAATCCTACCTAATTTTTTAAGTTGCCGCTCAAATACTATCAATTCCTGACTTCCTCTGACCTCTGGATAAAAGTAAACTCTACAGGTTTTGACTTTCCATAGCACTTTATTTACATACCTCACTTTTTACTTTCTGCCTTAAAGTACCTATTTCTTAATAATCAGGTATTAATAACTGCACAGATTTCTATTGTATCACTGTATCATAATTTATTTAACCAATTCCTATTTTTTAGGCATTTAGGTTGCTGACTTTTAAAAATTTCTTTCCAATAGGGCTACAATAAACACCTTTATATATAAACATCTTTGTGCAATTGTCATATAATCTCTTTAGGATTATACTCCTAGAATGGGAATTTCCAGGGAGGCAAATATATAAGGTTTTTAAACTTCCAAATTGTCATATTACTGATGATCTCCAGTTCTACCACTTCCTCTCTGTAATTCATTTTAATATTAAAATTATATTAAACAGGTATCCAATTTGGTAACTCAGTATGGGCTTCTTTATTCTCCTCAGCATTTATATTTAGGATGTTTCTCTTATCTCTGTTTCCCCTAAATTATACTTCATCTCTCTATTCTGTTTAAGTATAAGGATTTGAAAATTGATATTCAATGTAGAAACATATTCTGTTTCACTCCCTTTGTGTTCCTATCTCCCAGTTTTGAATAGGAAATGTGCAAACTTTTTCTTTCTATATAATTTTTTTCACTCTGCTTACAAACAGGAAACTTTCTGATATCTTGGACAAAGCAGCTAAAGAGGCTAAATGGCCGAAAATGTTAAAAGTAAAAGGATGAGTGACTGTGGAATTTATTCTTGTCTTTCCTAGGTTGAGATTGTTAGCAGGGGAAAGAAGGGGAAATTTACCCATAGAATCCCTCTCAATTTCTTTAGTGGAAATTGTAGATGCTTTAAATGATGGAAAACATAATTATAATAAGAGTTATAACTCCTATAATAAGAATTTATTTCATATACCCCTGTATATTAAAATCACTCTAAATTGAGACTAATTTAGAAAGCTGGTTTAAATAATGTAAAGATCCCAATTCTATTTTTATCTGTAGTTTTACTCTTATTTCTATGCAATTATTTGATAGGCTAATAAAATGCTCTAAACAGAAAGCCTTTGATGACCAACTTTGGTAAATAATTTAAATTATTTGTAAGTAGTATGTCAATGACTCATATGTAAACAGTACTTCTCAAGAACTTGAGGATTGTACTTACACAAGACAAAATATTATTTTTATAGTTATTTTAGACTACTAACTTAGCCACCTTAAAAAAATAACATAAAGAATGAATTTTAGCTTAGGTCTAGATAATTTAAAATTATGAAATATGGGAATCCGAATTAATGAGATTTTACAGTATTTCATATTTTGATTATTTTATGTGGTCATTCACCCTACACGCTAATATTTTACTCTGTGTTTTATTGAAAAAGTCTTTACTCCTCCTGTGAAGAAGGGAAAAGACCCCTTCACTACAGATGACCTTCCTGAAAACCTGGGCTATCACTTCAAAATGAAGGATGGTGTAGTTTACATCTATCCTAATGAAGCAGCGGCCAGCAAAGATGAGCCTAAGCCACTTCCTTACCCAAATTTGGACACCTTCTTAGATGATATGAATTTTTTACTTGCTTTAATTGCCCAAGGACCTGTGTAAGTATTGAGTGAGACCTAGACAAAAATTACTAATCCAACGAGTAAGAACAAGTGGTGAAGTACTTACTGTATTCAGGGGTTCTTAACCACGGGTCCAAGGAAGTCCTTACTATATTCAGAGGTTCTTAATCAGGGGTCCAAGTTTCTTAACCAGGGCTTTCCAAGGGGTCTGTGGAAAGATGTCAGGGGATCCGTGAGCTTGAATTTTTAAAAAATCAATTTATTATCTTTATTTTCTCTGACCTCTAACTGAAATCTAGCATTTCCTTCACTTATGAATGTATGCAATAAATTACAGTAGTTTTCATTTCATAACACATTACGGTTGTTGCCTATCTCGAAAAATTGCTTATGCTCATCCACACTTCGAAATTATGGTAGTTATTAGACTTGACGCCAGTTGAGTGTCATAAAACTATCTGCCACTACATTCTGAGTGGTTTTCACCTGACTGGCAAAGGGGTCTATGGAACAAAAAAAGTTAAAAACCTCTACTATATTTGTTTGTGTGTTTTTTTTTAAACCCCCCCTGCTATATTTGAACACTATGTTAAGCACTTCATGTACATTATTTCTTTTATTTCTCACAATTGCTCTACAAGGTATCCCTAGAATTCTAGTTTTGTTAGCCAACACTCTCACCAGAATCACACAGCTGGCTGAGCTAGGATTCCAGCCCAAATCTGCTGACCCCAAAGCCAAGGCCCTTAACCGCTAGCAAAACTGTCTCTACTGCTTTTTTTTTTTTAAGATTTATTTTATTTTATTATTTATTTCTCCCCATCCCCTTCCTTGTTGTTTTTCACTTGCTGTCTTCCTTGCTTCTTTAGGAGGCACCAGGAGCTGAACCTGGGACCTCTGATGTGGGAAGGAAGTGCCTAATCGCTTGAGCCACCTCTATTCCCTGCTTTGTTGTGTTTCTCATTATGTTTTTCCTCCCTGTGTCTCTTGTTGCGTCAGCTTGCCACACCTGCCAGTCACATTAGCTCACTGTTTTCTTTAGGAGGCACCGGGAACCTCTGCTCCCTGCTTTGTTGTGTCTCTCATTATGTTTTTTTCTTCTTCTTGTGTTGTGTCAGCTTGCCGCACCTGCCTGTCGTGCCAGCTCACTGTCTTCTTTAGGAGGCACTGGGATTCGAACCAGTGACCTCCCATGTGGTAGGTGGGAGCCCAGTTACCTGAGCCACATCCTCTTCCCTCTACTCATTTTTAAAATGTGTTCTCAAATCCTCCCTCGTTGTTATGTCTGACTTCGATGAAAAGATCAATCCTTGGAGTCCAATACTTTTCAGTGGGATAAACTGCAGAGTAAATGGAGATGTTTGTTCCATTAATTATTTTTAAGTCTTGATGGATTTGAAATTGTGATTGTTTTCCTAAAATGCCTGGAATTTAAAAAATTATGTAATTTTATTTTTCATAGTAAAACCTATACCCATCGACGCCTGAAGTTCCTGTTCTCCAAGTTCCAGGTCCATCAGATGCTCAATGAGATGGATGAGTTAAAGGAGCTGAAGAACAACCCCCACCGAGATTTTTATAACTGCAGGAAGGTAAAGATTTTAGCTGTTCAGAGGTAATTCCTGGGCAAAAACATGAATCCAATTATTTCTTGAGAAAGACAAGGAGAATATTGTTTTTCCAATTAATCTATGGTTTCTGTAGGTTTAGTGTATTAGTGAGAGCAGATAAATTATGTCGAGAAGGTTAAAATATCATTTCTATTGTTTTCCCCACAGAAAGTCTTACCACATTCTTGGAATTAAAAATCATAATTCTTAATCAAGAACAATAAAAGGAAAACAAATAAAACCTCAAAACTACTCTTCTAGGATTTGGAAGTTTGGGGTTCTAATCTTGTCTCACTTCTTGACTGCATGACCTTGGGAGAAGTGATGAAATATTTCTGAGTTTCAGTTTCTTCATTTGTAAAATTGGGAAATAGATCTGTTCGATCCAGCTCACATGAGAGTGTAAATACTGAATGTGCTCATGATTGTGAAAACCAGTCAATTAGCAACACTTCCAAAGTGTGTTCTGACGAAATGATTGCAAGGAAGTGGGAACAGGAAATTTAGAAGCAGAGATTTGGGCCCAAATCCTGGTTCGGTCTTCTGTATGACCTTGGGAAAGTTACTCAATCTATCAAAGCCTCAGTTTTAAAATTATAACAATACCTACTCATGAATGTCACCACTGTGCATGACTTCCACGTCAATTCTTTCTCCTTATGGGGCTACTTTACCTCAAGGGTGGGGAATGGTCCCCAAGAATTGTGTGTGGCTCGAATGTAGGGGGTAAATTGGATGTACAGATAGGAGAAGCAAGCATTACTACATGCCATCTAGTCTAAGCTGGCATGTGACTGCTTGCACATACTTGAATGGGACGTAAAAGTTCTTATGGGTGTGAGGTCACACTCCTGTTAGGTACTCCTTTTTCCGACTGCAGTGGAATTGCAGGCACCATAGCTTCTAACCCAGTAGCAAACTAAGGCTGATTGCTGATTTTTCTTTTATGTGCAGGTGGACACTCACATCCATGCAGCTGCCTGCATGAACCAGAAACATCTGCTGCGCTTTATTAAGAAATCTTACCAGATTGACGCTGACAGAGTGGTCTATAGCACCAAGGAAAAAAAACTGACCCTAAAGGAACTCTTTAATAAATTAAAAATGCATCCCTATGACTTGACTGTTGATTCTCTGGATGTTCATGCTGTAGGTTGAAAAGATAATGTCAGTTTCACTCTGTTACTCAGAACCCCATGTGACTTTCTCTTATATGCCCTCCCTCTTCAGAACCCTCTTAAACATGTTGGCTTGCCATGCTGACTGGAAGAAGTCACAGACAATTTTGAGGTCCACTCATTGTCAAATGTCCTGCATTCCATTCTTGGAGCCCCACTTCGCACCCTTGCTGCCAGGTCCCTGTTACTCTTGGGCATTCCCAGTTCTCTGTGTCCAGACAACTCCAGTTATTACACATTTGTGCTCCTGTTTCTTGTTTCAGGGACGCCAGACCTTCCAGCGTTTTGATAAGTTTAATGACAAGTACAATCCTGTAGGAGCGAGTGAACTACGGGATCTCTACCTGAAGACAGATAATGACATTAATGGGGAATATTTTGCCACTATCATCAAGGTGAGGAGGAACCAACTAGATCTTTGTGAAGGAGGTCCCTGGCATGGTTCTTCAGGAGAAGGAGGAAAAGAGGGAAGAAAGAAAGGAATGAGAGAAGGGAGAAGGAAGAAAGGAAGGCAAAGTGCTATCTCTGGGGCCAAACACTACACAAAGGAATTTAAGAAGTTCTTCTGAAACATCCACTGTACTCATTTGAAAAGGGCTCCATTCCTAGCATATGGAAGCTAAGGGTGTGGACTTGGAATTAAGGACCTGACCCTTTCAGGTGTTGGAAACTGGAGGCTCAGGAAGGGTTAAGATTAGGACCCACCCTCATCTTCATGATGCCTCTGGATTAGGAAGCAGGACTAGCATGTGGAATTGGAGATGTGTATTTTGGGAGGTATGGAGAAAAGGAAAAGCCAAAATTCCTTTGCAGGTGCCTTGGATATCTCATTATCCTTAGTCTGACTTTTTCACTCCTTAATCTCCATTATGTTCTGAGTCCTCTCTTGCATCCCCATTGGACTCCCCTCAACTCTCAGTTCCCTTAGATCGCTACCTTTGATATTCTTGCCTCCTTGTTCCTTTCACATTTCCCAAGTTCCTTTTAGTACCCATCTCCTCTCCCTAGACCCCATAGGTTTAGACCCCTGAGGGACTTGTGGGACCCCTGAGGGACTTGAGGGACTTCTGACTTTGGACTCCTTTCTTGGCTTTGCAGGAGGTAGGGGCAGACCTGGTGGAGGCCAAGTACCAGCATGCGGAGCCACGTCTTTCAATCTATGGCCGCAGTCCTGATGAGTGGAGCAAACTCTCTACCTGGTTCGTCTGCAACCGTATCCACTGCCCCAACATGACATGGATGATACAGGTCCCCAGGATCTAGTATGTACCTGTCCATTGGAAACTCTGAAGCCTACCCTTGTCTCATCTGCCTCACCTCCCCCACATGAACAGAGAGTGTGCAGCACAACTACACAGAAATAAGCTTCGTTAAAGCAGCAGTCAGTGCTGGGTCTTGCATGCCTGGTTTTGCCCACTCTAGGTACAGGACACTTGACCACAGACAAGAGTTAGGAAGAGCATTTCAGTCCAGTTTTCTAACCAGAAGGTTTTTGTTTTAGTTTTTTAAACACATAACTTTATGAAGATCACAAAAGAATTTATTGAAGATGATTAAAACTACACATGAATGGGAGTGGATGTGGTTCAAGTGGTTGAGCACCCGCTTCCCACATGGGAGGTCCCAGGTTTGGTCCCCGGTGCCTCCTGAAAAAACAAAAGCAAACAATAAGCAAAACAAATGAAAAAACCAAATCAGGGAAGCTGATATGGCTCAGGGGTTGAGCACTGGCTTCCCACATAAGTTGTTTTGGGTTCAATTCCCGGCCCCGGTACCTCAAAACAAACAAATAAACAAACAAACACAAACAAACAAACAAAAACTATGCAAGTAAAAAAACTATGTGTATTTTATTATACATTTTCTTTTTCCTGGTCTTCTCTGTGGCCAGTTCAATCTTTCCCATGCTTATCTTTACTGGATGTAGGCTTTTTGTATTAGAACCTTCACTACAGTCTACTGATTGTCTAAACTGCAAGTGCTCAAGCTCTCCATATTAATGAGCATTTATCAGTGGGACTCTTGAGGAAGTCTACTCCCTTTCATACCACTAGTGGCAATGCAAGAGCTGCATCCTGGCTTTTTAGCCAAAAGAGTAACTCTTTGACTATAGAAGTATTTCCTATCTAATATCATTAAGGCAGAGAGGTAGTAGAGTATGGTAGTTAGGAGTACGGACTCTGGACAAATACTGGCTGGGCTTAAATCCTGGCCCCACCATTTACTAGGTGTGTGACCTTGGGCAAGTTACTTTACTTCCTTTGTCATCTCTAAAATTGGCGGTAATAATGGTACCTAACTTAATGTGTTGTTAGGAAGACTAAATTTGCTAGTATTTCTAGCCACTTAGAAAAGTAGGTAGCATATAGGAAGTACTATAAAAAATTTGTTAAAATGTCCCCGGCCTCAGCAGATTGATAATGATTTCATGCTCACCATCTCGCAGGCCATACATGTATAGAAATCACTGAACCTTTTTTTTTTTTTTAACTTTATTTTGTACATTTAATAATTGAAAACATAAACAATTAAAAACTAAAAAGTAAACACAGATGAATAAATATATATATTTCTCAATTAAATGTAATGGATACATGTAAATTTTTTTGTTGTTTTGTTTTTTGTTTGTTTTTTTGTTTTTGTTTT
Organism: Tolypeutes matacus; assembly: GCA_026826555.1. Taxonomy (NCBI): domain Eukaryota; kingdom Metazoa; phylum Chordata; class Mammalia; order Cingulata; family Chlamyphoridae; genus Tolypeutes; species Tolypeutes matacus. Next base: position 16,593,146 of record JAKSZT010001178.1, read on the forward strand.
TTGTGAATCAAACAATATATTACACAATATATTTGGTTCATAGTAATGCATTCATACAGTATTTGTCCTTTTGTGTCTGGCTTGCTTCACTCAACATAATGTCCTCCAGGTTCATCCATGTTGCCATATGCTTTATGACTTCATTTCTTCTTACAGCTGCATAATAGTCCATCGTGTGAATAGACCACAGTTTGTTTATCCATTCATCTCTTGATGGACACCTGAGTTGTTTCCAAATTTGGCAATGATGAATAATGTGGCTATGAACATTGGTGTGCACATGTCTGTTCGTGTCACTGCTCTCAGTTCTTCTGGGTATATACTCAGTAGTGGTATTGCAGGGTCACGTGGCAAGTCTATATTCAACTTCTTTAGGAACTGCCAAACAGTCCTCCATAGTGGTTGTACCATCCTGCATTCCCACCAACAGTGAAGAAGTGTTCCTATCTCTCCACGTCCTCTCCAACACTTGTAGTTCTCTGTCTTTTTAATAGTGGCCATTCTGATAGGTGTGAAATGATATCTCATTGTAGTTTTGATTTGCATTTCCCTAATCATGAGTGATGTTGAGCATTTCTTCATGTGTTTTTTGCCATTTGTATTTCTTCTTTGGAGAAATGTCTATTCAAGTCTTTGGCCCATTTTTTAATTGGGTCATTTGTCTTTTTATTGTTGAGTTGTAACATCCCTTTATATATCCTGGATATTAAACCCTTATCAGATATGTGATTTCCAAATATTTTCTCCCATTGAGTTGGCTCCTTTTCACCCTTATGACAAAGTCCTGTGAGGTGCAAAAGTGTTTAATTTTGAGGAAGTCCCATTTATCTACTTTTTTTTCTGTTGCACGTGCTTTGGGTGTGAGGTCCAAGAAACCACCACCTACTACAAGGTCTTGAAGATGTTTCCCTACATTTTCTTCTAGTAGTTTTATGGTCCTGGCTTTTATATTTAGATCTTTGATCCATTTTGAGTTGATTCTTGTATAGGGGGTGAGATAGGGGTCCTCTTTCATTCTTTTGGTTATAGATATCCAGTTCTCCCAACACCATTTGTTGAAGAGACTGTTTATTCCCATCAATGTGGGCTTGGTAGGTTTGTCAAAAACCAGTTGACTATATAGGTGAAGGTTTATTTCTGGATTCTCAATTCTATTCCACTGATCGATATGTCTATCTTTATGCCAGTACCATGCTGTTTTGATCACTGTAGCTTTGTAATATGTTTCAAGGCCAGGCAGCGAAATTCCTCCCACATTGCTCTTCTTTTTTAGAATACTTTTGGCTATTCGGGTGCACTTACCCTTCCAGATGAATTTGGTAATTGCCTTCTCTAATTCTGTATAGTAAGCTGTTGGGATTTTGATTGATATTGCATTGAATCTATAAATCAGTTTGGGCAAGATTGACATCTTCACGATATTTATTCTTCCAATCCATGAACACGGAATGTCTTTCCATTTGTTTAGGTCTTTTTAAATTTTTTTTAGCATTGCTTTGTAGTTTTCTGCATATAGGTCCTGTACTTCCTTGGTTAAATTAACTCCTAGGTATTTGAGTCTTTTAGTTGCTATTGAAAATGGAATTTTCTTCCTGATTTCCTCCTCAGATTGTTCGGTACTAGTATACAAAAACATTACTGATTTTTGCGTGTTGATCTTATATCCTGCCACTTTGCTGAACTCATTTATTAGTTCAAGTAGCTTTGTTGTGGATACTTCAGGATTTTCTAAATACAGGATCATGTCATCCACAAACAGTGAGAGTTCTACTTCCTCTTTTCTTATTTGAACGCCTTTAATTTTTTTGTCTTGTCTAATTGCCCTAGCTAGAACTTCTAGTACAATGTTGAATAACAATGGTGACAGTGGGCATCCTTGTCTTGTTCCTGATCTTAGGGGGAAAGCTTTCAACCTTTGAGTATGATGTTGGCTGTGGGTTTTTCAAATATGCCTTTTATCATATTGAGGAATTTTCCTTTTATTCATATCTTTTGAAATATTTTTATCAAAAAAGGATGTTGGATTTTGTCGAATGCCTTTTCTGCATCTTTTGAGATGATCCTGTGGGTTTTTTCCTTCAATTTGTTAATGTGGTGTATTACATTGATTGATTTTCTTATGTTGAACCAGCCTTGCATACCAGGAATAAATCCCACTTGGTCGTGATGTATAAGTCTTTTGATATGCTGTTGGATTCGATTTGCAAGTATTTTGTTGAGAATTTTTGCATCTATGTTCATGAGAGAGATTGGTCTGTAATTTTCTTTTCTTATGGAATCTTTATTTGGCTTTGGTATTAGGGTGATGTTGGCTTCATAAAATGTGTTGGGTAATTTTCCCTCCTCTTCAATTTTTTGGAAGAGTTTAAACAGGATTGGTGTTAATTCTTTTAGAAATGCTTGGTAGAACTCACCTGTGAAGCCATCTGGTCCTGGACTTTTCTTTGCTGGGAGATTTTTGATGATGGATTCAATCTCCTTAATTGTGATTGGTTTGTTAAGTTCTTGTATTTCTTGTTGTGAAAGTGTAGGTTGGCTATGAGTTTCTAGAAAATTGTCCATTTCATCCAGGTTGTCTAGTTTGTTGGCATATAGTTTCTCATAATATCCTCTTATGATTCTTTTTATTTCCGTGAGGTCATTTGTGTTTTCCCCCCTTTCATTTCTGATTGTATTTATTTGCATCTTTTCTCTTTTTTTCTTTGTTAGTCTAGCGAGGGGTTTGTCAATTTTATTGATCTTCTCAAAGAACCTGCTTTTGGTTTTGTTGATTTTCTCTATTGCTTTTCTGTTCTCATTTTCATTTATTTCCAATCTAATCTTTATTATTTCTTTCCTTCTTTCTGCTTTGGGATTGGTTTGCTGTTCTTTTTCTAGTTTCTCAAGTTGTTCAGTTGAATCTTTGAGTTTAGCTCTTTCTTGTTTCTTAATATAGGCATTTAGGGCTATAAATTTCCCTCTCAAGACTGCCTTTGCTGTATCCCATAAGTTTTGATATGTTGTGTTCCCATTTTCATTTGTCTCAATATATTTACTGATTTCACTTGCAATTTCTTCTTTGACCCACTGAATATTTAGGAGTGTGTTGTTCTGTCTCTACACATTTGCAAATTTCCTTTTTTCCTGTCTGTTATTGATTTCTAGTTTCATTCCATTATGATCTGAGAAGGTGCTTTGTATAATTTCAATCTTTTTATATTTATTGAGAGCTGTATTGTGAACTAACATGTGGTCTATCCTGGAGAAAGATCCATGGGCACTTGAGAAGAATGTATAACCCACTGAGTTTAGATGCAGTGTTCTGTATATGTCTGTTAGGTCTAACTTGTTTATCATATTGTTCAAGTTCTCTGTTTCCTTGTTGATCTTCTGTCTAGTTGTTCTATCTGATGATGTGAGAGGGGTGTTGAAGTCCCCGACGATTATTGTAGAAATGTCTATTTCTCCCTTCAGTTTTGCCAGAGTTTGTCTCATATATTTTGGGGCACCCTGGTTAGGTGCGTAGATATTTATGACTGTTATATCTTCCTGGAGGATCGTCCCTTTTATTAATATATAATGGCCTTCCGCATCTCTTATCACTTTTTTGCATTTGAAGTCTGTTTTGTCTGATATTAGTATAGCTACCCCTGCTCTTTTCTGTTTACTATTCGCATGGAGTATCTTTTTCCAACCTTTTACTTTTAGCCGGCTTGTATCCTTGTGTCTGAGGTGAGTTTCTTGTAAGCAGCATATGGATGGCTCATGTTTTTTTTATCCATTCTGTCAGCCTGTAACTTTTGATTGGGGAATTTAATCCATTCACATTCAATGATATTACTGAAAATGCACTATTTGTTTCCTCCATTTTATTCTTTGGTTTTCATATGTCATCTTATTTTTGTCTTTCTTTTTACTCTTTTGGTTATCCTTTCTGCTTTTCTTTCTTCTATACTCCTCCAAGCCTCTCTCTCCTGCCTTTTTCTTTCAGGTTCTAAGGCTTCCTTTAATATTTCCTGCAAAGGTGGATTCTTTTTTGCAAATTCTCTTAGTTTCTGTTTGTTTGTGAATACTCTATATTCACCTTCATATTTGAAGGACAGTTTTGCTGGATAAAGAATTCTCGGCTGGCAGTTTTTCTCTTTCAATTTCCTAATTGTATCATACCAGTGGCTTCTTGCCTCCATGGTTTCTGAAGAGAAACCTGCACTAAGTCTTACTGGACGTCCTTTGTACATGATCATTTGCTTCTCTCTTGCTGCTCTGAGAATTTTCTCTTTATCTTTTACATTTGACATTCTGAATAATATGTGTCTTGGCGTAGGTCTATTTGGATTTATTCTTATTGGGGTACGGTGTGGTTCTTGGACATGTAAGTTCATTTCTTTCGTGAGAGTTGGGAAATTTTCAGCTATTATTTCCTCAAATACTCTTTCTGCCACTTTTCCTTTCTCTTCTCCTTCTGGAACTCCCATGACACGTATGTTCTTGTGTTTTGTGTTGTCATTCAACTCTCTGAGCCCCTGCTCAATTTTTTCCATTCTTTTCTCTCTCTGTTTTTTTCTCTCTTCAATTTTAGCTGCTCTGTCTTCAGTATCATTTATTCTTTCTTCTATCATTTCGAGTCTGCTGTTGTATGCCTCAAATGTGTTTTTGACTTCATCTATTGTGTCTTTCATTCCCATGAATTCCGTTACTTTTCTGTTCAGGATTTCAAATTCTTTTTTGCGTTCACTCAATGTCTTCTTGATGTCATTTATCTCTTTATATTGTCTTTCATCTCATTAATTTGATTTTGGAAATGTGTGCTCATCTCACTGATTAGTTCTCACAAATTCTGCATCTCTTCCGGGACTTTGCTGTATTCCTTTTCTTCAGCCATGTCTTCTATTTTCTTAGTATGGCTCATAATTTTTTGCTGGTGTTTAGGCATCTGGTTAGGTTGTATTTTACTTAGATGCTCTATCTCTTTCTCTTTTATAGGGTTTTCGTGGCAGGAGGCTGTGAGTTTCCACAGCTCTTTGATTTTTGGCTCAGCCTTGATTGTTAGGATTGTCCTGCTGGTTGCTCAAAACTGGGCACTGGACCCAGTAATTGGTTGTAGAGTCGTTTCCTAGGGCCTTGAGCAGGGAGGCTATAGAGGCCAGGTAAAGCCTCTCTTATTAATTTTCTTATGTGCACTTCCTTGGTCTGCCAGGAGATGGCGCTTGTTGGCAGCTCTCAATTCAATGCCTGGTCGGAGCGTATTTGTTGTGACACAGACCAGATCAATGTGATAGAGCTTCCTGTCTGGGGGCTAAGAGTCCTGTGATTCAAACTTTCTGAGACAGTTCTCCAGACTTCTCTCGTAGCGCCCCCCTTTTCCCAGCTAGGAAATATTTCCACTCCCTTCTGAATCCTCAACAATCAGTCCCTGTTAGTAGAGGAGGAGATTGGGAGGTTTGTATATCTTTAGCCCCTTGCAGGCTCCAAGGGAAACAATGGCGCAGTCCCACCCAGCCTGGAAGGGCTCTCGGGACAGGGCAGACCAAACCTGGGAGTCCAAAGCAGGGTCAGCCCCAGGCTCTCTCTCCCCTCTCCTGTGGTGTCCTCAACAATTAGTCCAGGCTAGAAGAGAGGGAGGTTGCGAGGGTGGGATTTCTCCAGTCCTTTCTAGGCTCCCAGGGCAAACCGCCATGTGGAGGGGTCCGTGGGGCTCTGCAGCCCAAATTTCAGGTCAGAACCTGAGTCAGCCTAAGGCTGTGTCCCTCTCTCTCCCCTTTCCGGGAGTGGCAGATCCCTGAAGCCCCCTTTGTCTGTGGTCGCAGGCCCAGAGTCCCGAGAATTCTGAAGAGTGTGGGGGAGGGTGCCGGCAGCAGCAGAAGCTGCTACTTGCAACTCACAGTTCTGTAGTCGCGATTTCCCTCTTCTGTCCCTCTCTCCTCTGGGTGGTGTGCAGCCTTCACCTGCTGTCCTAAACCCTAGAAAATCTTTTTCGGGGCTGTTTCAGCTTGTCTTCTAGCTATTTTTCTGGAGAAGAGATTCCCGTGTCTTACCATCACTGAACCTTTTATGACATAGTTATTATACACCTCATTCTCCATCTAGCCTATGCTGGGAATGTTTAGTTTTCTTACCAAAGAGATTTGTGGAAGAGACAGAGGCATGTGGTCCAGCATGAAGTGTCTACATCCTATGCCCAACCCAAACTGAAGCCTAACTTATGGGTAATGAAGACGATGTATCAGAGTGAACCTAGGATGGAAATACCAGGTCTTTGCCTGTGCATGGTGTTTGGTACTCTGGTTCCCTCATACTGGGACTATCCATTCTAAAACATTCTTCCTTTCCTCCTAAATTGTCTTCATTCTTGCCTCTAGTGATGTGTTCCGATCCAAGAATTTCCTCCCACATTTTGGAAAGATGCTGGAGAATGTTTTCATGCCCGTGTTTGAGGCCACCATCAACCCCCAGGCTCACCCTCACCTCAGTGTCTTCCTCAGGCATGTAAGTATGACCCCTTAGATCTTCATACTGCTGCTCCTGGATCAGCCCTCCTATCTGATCATGAGTAATTAATTCCTGGTGCTTGGCCCCTGCCCTTGGAGCTGAAAGTTTACCTGCAGGACTGAACCCACTGCACTGCTCACTTTTCCTGACAGATCACTGGCTTTGACAGTGTGGATGATGAGTCCAAACACAGTGGCCACATGTTCTCTTCCAAGAGCCCCAAGCCACAGGAGTGGACAACGGAGAACAATCCATCTTACACTTACTATGCCTACTACATGTTTGCAAACATCATGGTGCTCAACATCTTGAGAAAGTAAGTAGAGGGCACCTGGAGCTGGAAGGGGAGTCTGTGTTTCACTGTCTTTCCTCATTCATCTGCACTCTACATGGTCAAGGACCTGCACTGCATTCCTGAGATGCTTCCATTTGGCTCATTTGGAGCCTATGCTTCCAATAGGCTTAACTCCTTAACTTTTTCTTCAGTTTCTTTATCTCTTTAGGAGCAGGAATTGACATTTTGGAGCCTTCAGTAACTTTCTCAGTTGTCAGTAAATATCTTTTCTCTGGAACTTTGTGAATTTACACTAAGTCTTATGCAATTTATTACAAAGCTCTCTGTAAATTTTACCCTTCTTGATATGTCTGATTAAGGAAGAAAAGAATATTATAACGGGGTTTTCTAGAAACATATCCCCTATAAAGTATAGGTAGGAGCTGTGATGAGATGGCGATCTTGGTAAAATTTTCTGTCAAGACTGAAGATGTTTCTGTTCAGTTACTCAGCTCTTGACTTCCTTCCTTATGCCCATATCCTCTGCTGCCTCCTTTTTAAAAAAGTCTGTGTTTAGGAAGAACTACCAGATTAACACTATAATTTGGGATTGCCTGGGTTTGCTGTATCCTTTGGCCACCCGACCTCCTTCTTGAGGTATTAATTTTTCTACCAGATTTTCTTGTAAATCACTTGATGCCCAGAATTGTTTGCCAGGTCCTAGCCAGTCACCTGTGACTCCTACAGCAATTCCATTTCCCTAGGGAACGAGGTATGAATACGTTTCTGTTCCGACCTCACTGTGGGGAAGCTGGAGCTCTCACCCATCTTATGACTGCATTCATGACAGCAGATAATATCTCTCATGGCCTAAATTTAAAAAAGGTGAGTTGGAGATTCTTCTTAATATTAACTTGTATGTTGGAGCTTCAGGAATCTTTTCTTTTCTTTTTTAACCATACTGTCACATGTCATTATCATCACTGGCGTCAAGGAAAAGAAGAGCAGAAAATCATTTAGTGAGGTTCATTTTGCAGAGGCCCAGAGAACTACCTGACTAGTGGGTAGCTAGGATGAGTTAAAGCATATCTCCTAGTTTCCATTTTAGAACTCTGACAAGGGATAATTCAGAGGTGACTTGGGTTACCTTAAGCTAATTTTTGCCAGATTTCTTGTTTTGACATGCCTTAAAATGCCTCTTGTGACAGTCAGAACTTTCTTATAGAGAGAAAAAAAAAGTTTTAAGATCAGGTCTTTTGCCTGAGCTACAACATCCTGCTTAGGCAATTAAAGCTCAAATAATCAACTTGGTTTGACTCAATGCTTCTGAAAATTGATGATCCCAAATAAATTTCTTCTAAATAGTATTGACATTGGTAAACTAGAATTAATCTTCTCTACTAGGTGATTTAAAGAGCAGGTGATAATTTTGTTGAAAGCTAAAGCTTAAAGTAGAACATGGGATTTTAATGTCTCTTGTTTGTATCTATTTCCAACATCTTTAAAATATCTTTTTTTTTTTTTTCACTTTTCCTTTTCAGAGTCCTGTGTTACAGTATTTGTTTTTCTTAGCCCAGATTCCTATCGCCATGTCACCATTAAGTAACAACAGCTTATTTCTAGAGTATGCCAAAAATCCTTTTTTAGAATTCCTTCAGAAAGGGCTAATGATCTCACTGTCTACAGATGACCCGATGCAATTCCACTTTACCAAGGCATGTATACAAAATCTCAAACAATACGAGTATATTTTGCTGGACTGTTTCCCACCCAGAGTTTTGAAGTTGGATTAAGGTATTTATTCTTTTTGTGCAGGATGCATGTGAGTTCTTTTATTAATACAATCCTTTTTATTTGTTTGTTTTGTTTAAATAAATAATTGAAGGAGCCCCTCATGGAAGAATATGCCATTGCTGCACAAGTATTCAAGCTAAGCACCTGTGATATGTGTGAAGTGGCAAGAAACAGTGTCCTGCAGTGTGGAATTTCTCATGAGGTAGACTTGTCCTTGACCTGTCTCCCTTCCGAGTATAGGGTCTGGTAACTTGAAAACTGAAAAAATTGGAGAAATACATTTAGAAGAATTGTCCTGCAAATCATATTCAATTACTGTGGACAGAGATGACTAAAAAGAATTGGTCTATCTCTCTGGCTATGTCTTTTGGCCAAGGGAAATAAAATATACTTCTCAGCAGACTGTGTACATTTGAAACACTGGGTCATTGCTTTTAATGGTTTGTTTTTTTCCTATTGCCAGTGGCTAGCTTAAGAAAAGGATTTTGTGGAGGGTATATTTATTACCTAAATCACGGTGAAAAGACTCAGCAATCATTCTTCTTTTTCTCTTATAGGAGAAAGCAAAGTTTCTGGGTGACAACTACCTTGAGGAAGGCCCTATTGGAAATGATATCCGGAAGACAAATGTAGCCCAGATTCGCATGGCCTATCGCTATGAAACCTGGTGTTATGAACTCAATTTAATTGCTGAGGGTCTTAAAACAGCAGAATAAAATAAATAAACCAAGTAATAATATGGGTGACATTTTCACTGTAGAGTTTGAATAATAATATTTACCAGTTATTGAATCCCTAAGCCTTTTACAACTGACTCCAAAAGCTCCATGACTTTTGAGGCAAAACAGTTATTAACACTGGGAAAATACCAGCAAATGAGTTGTTATTGGGAGAAAATAGGCTTTTGATTTGTAGACTGAAACTTGCGTAAGGCATTCCTTAGGAGTATTAAAAAGTTTTTTTGATAGGGTATGACTGAATAGTAGATTTCATTGACAAAATCAGAATAGATGTACCTCAATACAAAAGTCTGTACTTAAGAGTCACTATACTAAGGGATAATTTATCTTACAAAAAGGTTCTTAGTTTAGGCTATAACTGACAATAATGTATAATGAACTACACTGGTACAATTTAAATGATTTCATTTACCAAAATAAGATATAGATTTAACTTTTTAGAAGCATGTCTGTTACTCGAAATGAGGTGGAACTCCAATTAGCCAACTGTGTTGCCATCTGGTGGCTGGGCTGATATTTTATTCCATTTATTCAATAAACAATAATTGCTCAAACATCTAAAGCATCAGACACTATTCTATACACTAAAGATATAAAGAATAAGATTTCATTCCTGTCCTCAAGTTGTTCACAGAATGGATACAAATGTGAAAAACAGCATTTTGTGAAACATCTTGGAAAGTGATGGTGTTTCAGATGGGAAAAAAGTAACAGCAAATTCCTGCATGTTTTCACATTCTGTGCAGGTACCCTTAAACATCGGTGTGATCCCAACTGCATGTTTGTGCTAGCCCTGGTGTAAGAATCCTCTCCCTGGCTTCTGAAACTGCAGTTTTGTTTGCTGAGCAGTTTGTAAGTCCCTTTGAAAACCTGATTTTGTTTTATCTTGGTCTTTATCAAAATAATACAAATTGCTAAATTAAACACTTTATTTTCAGACTTAAAATATATTTCTACCATTATGTATAGCTCCATCTTACCCATGAGAGGGCAGTAGAATGCATACATGTGCATTCATTTTATTACCTCCATTGAACTCACCCCAGATTTGGTTTCACATATAGTACGTGGAATTCATTCTGCTTCATTTTGCCAAATAATCTTCCAGAATGAAAAGCTCAGAAAATAAATTTCAAGTCACACCATTCTATTCCAAAATTTCCTTTTAGAAAACTGTCTGGAAAGTTTTCTAAATATATTAGATGAAGATTTGGGGGAGGGGAAGGAGTGTCCATAAAGATCAGGGTTCATAATTGACTACAAACAATATTCATCTTTATTTCCTCACGGGGACATTATTTTAAAAAAAAAAATTTTTTAAGTCTTGCATTACTTTTTTTTTTTTTTTTTTAAATCATAGAATGTAACTCCTGTTTTATTGTCCACAGCTCTTGGTTTTCACAAGGGTTTGGAGTATGTTGTTCTTGTTTTTGTCAAGTTGGTTTGTGACAGTATTCTGCAATGTGTAACCAAACACCTCCCTGGCAATCTTCTATTTTGGTAGCTCTTTGTGAACAAATGTGGGAAGAGTTTGGTCGCTGAACTCAAGAGGCTCTGACAGGGTGGGGTGGATGGGAAGGGGCGCGGCAGGGCGGGGTGGTTAGTGAGTGCCTGGGAAACAGGCTCAACTCATTCTTGACGAAGCCTCGTGAAACTGGCTACTGCTTGCAGTGGGCACAGCGCCATGCACATACCTGAGCATGAGGTGTTGCAGGCGGACTGCTTATGCATGTGTCACAACAGGGCGTGGGGGCCCGACTTCAGGCATTGGGAGTATCAAAGGTACCGTGCTATGGAGCGTTATTTGCATCTCCCTACATTTCAAGTTGGCACCGTACTGCAATTGCCCGGGATATGTTAGGGCCTTGAGCTGAGCCAGAGAAATGATCCTACTGCTTCGCCAGCCCTACTGGGCCCTGTGGCAGGCAGCAGTCCTTGGTTTCCTTCTGTGAGGTGCCATTTGGATTCTTTAACTAAACCAGGATTTACCTTGCGGGATTGCTGCGGAGAGTCAACCACGTCATGTAAAGTTCAGGTCAGTCGTTACGGGGCGGGTCTGGCGAGCTTAGGCAAAAGGTGTCAGCCAACAGAGGTGCCGAGTGCCGGCCTGCTGGGGCCTAGGCGCCGCGGGAGCCCCAGGTCGCGGGCTATGTTCTAGCCCCTACGTGCACCCGGAGAGAGGAGGTTTCCCTCATGACCGTCTCGGGGAGGTGTCAAGAGCCGGCCCGAGTGTGAGGGGTGGGAACAGGAGCCAATAAGAACTGCGCTCTGGGACCCTGGCGGGGCTGGGGCCTGGCTGGGGCCGGCCGGGGGCGGGGCGTTTGGTCGGGGCCTGCGGGGGCGGGACGGAGCCGCGACTGAGCCCGGATCCAGCCGCCTCAGAGCCGGACCCGAGTGGGCCTAGGAAGACCAGGCGCCTCCGCGGAGAGGAGCAGGAGCCTCGTAACCGCGCCGCGGAAGCGACGTCGAGGCTCAGGGCAGGTAGGGACGGGGCCATCCGGGATGGGATGTGAGGCCGCAGGGGCTTCGGTCTCTCTGGGCGGTTGGCGTCGCCGCTGGGCATCGGGAGCGGGACTGCGGGACTGCCCTGGGCGCCGTCCGCGGGCTGTGCCGGGAGCAGGCTCCGCCGAGCCGGGCTGGTGGAGGTATCGCCCAGGCCCTGCCGCCTAGGCACCGCGCTGGCCCCAAGGGACGCCGGGGCGTCCGACCCCGCGCCCCCCGGACGCCGGGCTTTGGGAGCCCCGCTCCTTGGCCGCGCGGGTTGTGGCGGAGCCGCGGGGAGCGCCTCCTCCCCGCTCACCTCCCGGGCGCGGGCTCCCTGGCTAGGCGGCCGCCGGACCGAAGACTCAAAGACGGGCCGCGCTCGGGCAGGCGCGGACGCGATCTCGGCGGTCCTGGGGAACAGAGTGGGAGCGAACCGCATCAGGAGGAAACTACTGCTTTTGCTAGGATTAGCCAGTGAAGTTGAACGTCGACATGCCGAGACGATGGACTTAAACAATTGTTTTTGCCTTGTGTTTTGGGTCTTAACAGAATCTGACAGGACACAATTCTGAAAGTCAAGTAGGGTTTATTTTTAAAAATCTGACAGTGGAAAACCGAAAAAAACTTTTAAGTAGCTAGTACAGCAGAAGATGATTAGATTATGACTCAAAAGACGGGAGTGTTGGCCAGGACCCGCGTACCAGATATGATAACTTGGTCAAATTACTTCACTTTTCTGGGCTCCGTTTCCACAGCTTTAAAACTGGGATGCTCACGCCTGTGGGTGTCAAATGAGCTGAGTGAAAGTATTCTACAAACGTTGGTCATTATTTACCATGCCTGCAGCATGCAAATTCTGTAAAACACCTACTAAGTGACTGGCACATAGTAGGCTCTCAGTAAACCCTTACCCTAAAGCTAGTGATTGATTCATTTACAATCATTTAGATAAAAATCTTAAATCTCTGTTTGTTGTGGAAATCAGTTGTTTGAGCTCTCTTCACAAAACCACATTGCTTGAAGCACACTGTTACTTAATCATTTACCATAAAGTTTGGTAGCAATGAAATCTACCTCTTTGCCTTAGGTAAATACGTGAAGTTTAAGATACCTAGTGAAGTAAGCTGGGAATATTACTTCAAATCAAGACTTTCATTTGTTTCTTTTACCTTGAGGGATTTACAGGAAGATTTAAGTCCACAACAAAATTAATATATAGCTATATTTTATAGCCTTTATTATAAACATTTGCATACTCTATTATGGGCATGTGTGAGTATGAGGGGGCTTTTAGAGGATGAAAAATAAAAAGGGGAAGAGCAGTTGATAATCAGCTACTTTTACTGGAGATACTTGTATGTTTTGAGGTAGTTTGCCAGGCAGAAATCAGGAAATGTAGTAATTGTGTCTCTTGGCATTTCATTCTTTATGTGTGTTTGTGTGTTCAATGTGGCAGTAGACTTAGGAAGAATACTAATTTTTCTGATGTAACAATAGGCAGTTTTCTAAACTTGGAAATTATATTACTTTTACGTGATCTACAGTGAGTCTTATAGGCAAGAATTTTAGAGTACTGGACACTAAGATAAAATTAAATGGAGGATTTAGAGGGAAAGTTTGTAGTGAATATAATTTTTGTAGTGCTTTAAAATTTTTACTTAAAAATATTTCAACAGTTTAGTGGAAGATGGGTTTTTTTGAAACTAATTTAATACACCAGTTTTAAACATGTACTCCATCTACAAATTTTGCTGTTTATAATTTGCTGACCTTGGAGGCTTGAAGCCTTAAATTCACATGTACTTAAATTCTCAATACTTATTGAGCACCTTTTATATTCCAAGGCAAAGTTTTAGTAGTTACAGTTTTTAATATATGATCAGTACATATTCCTTCCATCTAGGAGATTACACACCACGAAGTGGGCAAAAGTAAGTTGGGAGAAAGCTGATTTTAAAAGCTGGTGATGATAACATCAACTAGCATTTATTGGGACCTTTTCTTGCCAGGCACTGTTCTAAATTCTTTACGTGAATTAACTTATTTAATCCTCCCAACAATATGAGGGATGTTATTATTATGATCTCATAGAGAGGCATAGAGAATTTGAGTAACTTGCTAATGATCAAATAGCCTAGGTAGCAGAATGAGGATTCAAACCAAATAATCTGGCTCCAAAGACTCTGTTCTTAACCTCTGTGCTGTAATAATTTTCGAATTTTGTGAGAGAGATATAAAGAAAATCCAGCAGGAATGGAAAAGAGAGTTCTGTAAAGAACTTCTTCAAAAAGAAAGAGAAAGAGAGAAAGAAACTGGTATTGCAAGATGTAGGTGAAGGCATGTTGGATTTAATTATATGTTGTATGTGAAAGCATTTTTTCCCTGGTGAATGATGTGAGTTTCTTTTTGTTATTACATTCTCAGTCCCTCAGTAATTACAATTATGGCATTAACTTGACAAAAAAAATCTGTTCTCAGACCATGGGTCCTTAAGTTAAATGTTAGGTTCAAAAAAAGAGTATGCTTCCCTGCCTTCAGGAAGTTTATATTCAGACATATGAGTAAATCAATATAATATAGTATGATATGAACTATAACAGAGATATAGATAGGATTGAGTGGGAACACTGATGAGGGAAAATAATTCCCCACATGTGGTAGGGGTATTACAAAAAACATACCATATTTGACTTGTGCTTTGCAGGATGAATAGGAGTTTGCTGGGTTGGGGAAGGGAACAGAAGATATGGATGAAAACTTGGGATATGTGAAAGTACATGGTGTGTTTGAAAAATATCTTGTCACTATTGATCAGGGTGTATAGCGATGGGTAGTTGGGCCAAGGGGACAGTACCTGGAGATACACTGGAAAAGAAAATTTCAGAGCTTGGTTACTGATTACAGTAAGGTCACTGAAATTACTAGAAATTAGATGTGTGGGGTTTCAGTTCCTTACATTTAGAATATGTAGTCCAGTTTGACAAAATCTTTCTCTATAGAATGTGGTGTTAGAAGGCGCTTTTAATACTTTCAACTATAGGATATATTATAAAACAAGATATAGAGTCAGGTAGGTAAAACCTTTTTTTTTGGTAAGTAAAATACATGCTTTATTCAGTGCTATGTACTTAATATTGAATTACAATCAATGTTAAAACAGAGAACTCACTTAGTAGAGCTGTGAAAACTATATTGATTAGTTGTTGTTTTTTTTAAGATACTTAGATTATACAAATGTCACATAAAAAATGTAGGGGATTCCTATATGCCCCGCTCCTCATACCTCCCACATTTTCCCACATTAACATCCTTCATTAATGAGGTACATTCATTGCAATTGATGAACACATTTTGGAGCATTTCCACTAAGCGTGGAATAAAGTTTACATCATAGTTTACACTCTTTCCCACCCAATTGTGTAGGTTATGGCAAGATTTATAATGGCCTGTATCTGTTGTTGCATTGTCATTCAGGACAATTCCCAAGTCCCAAAAATGCCCCATATTATACCTGCTTTTCCCTCTAGTAAAAACTTAATTCAGAAGAAGAGGGGGAAAAAGTATGCTGGCACTAGGTGTGAAGAGCTTCTTGTATCATGCTAAGAACTTTGGACTTGATTCTACAAACAATGGAGAGCCAGTGAAGGATTCTAAGTAATTAGGAAAGATAACATGTCTGGTGGCATGGCATGGGGGCTAGATTGGAGAGAGAGGGGCAAAAGATAAGGAGATAAGCTAAGAGACTCTTGTTATTGAAATAGTTCACAAAAGAGGATGAGAGGATACAAAAGAAAATAGTAATAGGGATGGAGGGGAGAGGACAGATGAAAATGTAGAATTTACAGGGCTTAAAAACTGATAGGGGAGCAGGTATAGCTCAGTGGTTGAGCACCTCCTTCCCATGTATGAGGTCCCAGGCTCAATCCCTGGTACCTCCTAAAAAAGAACAAAACAAAACAAAACAAAAAAACCTGATAGGCTCTCAAGGATGAACAAAGAAGTAAAACACGATTTAGTTTCTTAGCTTGGGAAACTATGTGGATAGAAGAACTTATTTTTTAGTGTGGGAAGACGATAATCATTTTAGTTTTGAACATGTTGAGTTTCAGGTGTCCATGGAACGTTTGGGTGGAGATGTCAAGAGGGTTCAGAAGCCCAGAAACAAGGCCAAGATTGGATATTCAGATTTCAGAGTTAGCCAGTAAGTGGTAATTGAAACTATAGGAGCAGATAATATTGTTCACGGAGAGCATATAGAAATGGAAGGAAGAGTGCCAAAGATGAATGATTTGCTTTGTGTAAGTAGAAGGGATCTTTAAAATTTTTTTTTCTAAACATGTCCTATAAACTGTGATTATAAACCTCTTAATTAAAGGCTAAACAACTTTTTACATTCAAATGAGTCCTTTTTTCTTAAATTTCATTTTGTAATCACTCACTTATTCCAAAAGTATATCGCCCAAAGTATTATTGGAATTCCTTTTTAAAAAGACTTTATAGCAAATTTATAGCCACACAAGAAGTAGATCTAACTTTATTAAATAATTATTTTTCCTCCTCTGTACTCTCTATTTTTATGGCATGTTGTTTTAGTTTCCTAGGTCCTCAAGCAAATGCCATGAAATGGGTTGGGTTAAACAATGAGAATTTATTTGCTCATGGTTTTGAGGCTAAAAGAAAGTCCAAATCAAGGCGTCATCAAAGTGATGCTTTCTTCCTGAAGACTGGTAAAAGTGCAGAGACAGTGCTTTTTAAACAAAAAATCTTTGTCTCCCATGCATTATCATAGATTATCAATAGATGCTTGCTGATTGATTCATCTTTATAACCAACTTTATTCAGTCTTAGCTCCAAATGGTTTAGCCATTTCCAAAACTCATATTCATCTACAAAAAATGAAAATTTGCCACCACTGAGGTGATTCAGAAGAATGTGTTATGTATGGCTTTGGGGGGTATCTTAGTTTGCCAAAGGGCTGCCGATGCAAAGTACCAGAAATGGGTTGGCTTTTATAAAGGGGATTTATTTGGGGTAAAAGCTTACCATTCTGAGGCCATGAAATGTCCAAATCAAGGCATCAGCAGAAGTGCTTTCACCAAAGTCAGCTACTGGTGATCCTGGAGTCCTGTCATGTGGTGAAGCAAGCTGGCTTCCAATCTCTGCTGAGGTTCTTGCCTTTACTTCCAGAATCTGCTATCTCCCGGACCTCAGTTATGGGCAACTAGGCATAGGGCTTGTCTCTTTCTGGGCCTCCTCACTCAATCTCAGCTGTTCTGTTTTCCTTCTGAATTGAGCTATGAGCTATCAGGCAAAGGTCTCCTCTCTTTAGTCTTAAGCTGCTCCGTGGGCCCAGCCTTTTGGGGTCTTTGTGCTTAAGCTTTGTCTGCTAGCAATCCTTGAGTCCTCTCTCACATGGCAGGTAAAAAGATGGCGGCTTTCTTTCTCTGTGTGTCTCTTCCTTTGTGTCTCCATTTATATAAGGCCCAGCAAGAAGGCAGAAACCCAACCTGTGTTATGCCTTGCTGACGTACGTAGTCCAATCAAAAGGGCACCACACCCACAGGAATGGATTAGTTAAAAAACATACTCTTTTTCTTTTTGGAATTCATAAAATAACTTCAGACTGTCACAGGGACATTTTCAAAAAAGGAGTTTCAAAATTTTTCTTCATTTATGTACAGCTACGTGATTATACCATATACCATTGATTGTACACTTTGGATGGAGTCTATGCTTTATTAATATGTATCATTAAAATTGATTGTTAAAAAAATTTTTTTTCCTCATTGTATTATCATTAAAAGGCAGAGGTTGGCAACCTTTTTTTTCTGTAAAAGGCCAGATAGTGAATATTTTGGGTTTTGTGGGCCATATGGTCTCTGTTGCAAATACCCAGTTCTCCCCAGAAAGCAGCCATAGACAATACTTAAATGAATGAGTATGACTGTGTTCCAGTAAAATTTTATTTATAGATACTGAAATTTGAATTTTATATAATTTTCACACGACAAAATATTATTATTCTTAAACCACTCTTAGCTCAGAGACCGTAAAGAAACATGCTGGGACAGATTTGGCCTGCAGACCATGGTTTGCCAACCTGGTCCTAAGGCATGTTCTTAAAGGTACTTGGAATTTTAAGTTCAACTTTAAAAAATCATAGTTCTTCAAAGTTATATGGCCTGTTTCTAAATTCTAGTACATTTCTTTCCTTAAAATATAGTAAAGTTTATTTTTAAAGAGGTTTTAGAGTATAGAAAAGTTACATCGAAAGTATAAGGGATTCCTGTATACCCCATCCCTTCCCCCACCCCACCCCCCACATAACTTCCCCTATTAATAACATCTTACAATTGTATGGTACATTTGTTACAATTGATAAATAAATATTGAAGCATTTCTACTAACCAAGGTTCATTGTGGTTTACATTATTCTAATGCCCAAATATGCCCATATTTCAACTATTTTTCTGTCCCCCTCCTCTCAGAACCTCTGGTAACCACTCTCTTTATATTGGTGTTACATGTTCTTCCATTACTACAATATTAATAAGTTTACTTTGCCCATGGTTGCATTCTCCCCTTATGCTTGTTTATTCCTCAACCTTGAGGATTTTGGGATGGTGATGCCCTCTTTGCTCCAGATTGAGAGGGGACTTAGATTTTATCGGGCAGATGGAAGGAGCTGTTTTGCTTGCAGTTGTAGAAACGCTTTGTTTTTTGGGGGAAGGGTTGGAAGTTGTCCATCATCATCATTTTTTAAAAAATTTTAAACAATTTATTGATCATCATCATTTTGTTAGTTGTCCTGAGTGAGTCTGATGAATTGGAAAGTAGGTGTTGGCTGCAACTCTCCTGAGATTTAGAACTCAGCTGGCATATGAACAGACTGAAAATTTAAGTTTCTGGGACATATACTTAATGTGTAAAGTGCTAATTATAGGCTCAAATAAAAGAGGTAGAAGAATCATGTGTAGGGAAATTATAAATGAGTATAACTGTTACATTAGGGAAATAGGTGTCTTATATTCCAAGATAAGGCCCACTGACAGAGTGCTGATTTCACGGGGTTGTGTGCTTTGCCTATAGTGTCCAGATGGCATTAGAGCCCCCAGACCCCCATTTGAAGCTTTGTTCACAGTGGCAGTTAGAGAGATCTGCCTGAGACATGCATGATTGTAACCTCTGGAATGATCTCCTGGCTCATTTTGAAATCTCTTAGCCATAAAAAATCTTTTGTATTTGATGTTTACCCTTTTTGGTCAAGGTCTTTTTCCAAATGCATCGCTGGTTGGTGCTTGGTATTACTCCCTTGGTGCCAGGGAGGTTCATCTCCGGGAATCATGTCCCATGTCAGGGGGAAGGTAGTGCGTTTATATGCTGAGAGAGTCCGCATTTGAGTAACAAGGAAGTTTTCAGGAGGTAACTTTTAGGCAATAGTTATTATTAGGCTAAGTTTCAATTTTCCAAGAAAAAGGTTCATAGTTACATGCATTAATATTGAGGGCTTGATGTATTGGTCTGTTTTCTTTTATTAGGCCCTAGTACTTTTCTAAAACATCTGAAAATATTTTCATTCACCCTTTATTTCTCATATAGGTTAAGTGGAAAATATTCCCTTTATTATTAATCTTGTATAATGACAGAGTGGAAATTTGTTTATAAGTAGACTCCTTACTCGACCAGTAAAGCAGTGATCTCTTTGCCTCAAGGAAAGTGGGAACATTGAAACCTCCATGAAATAAAAGACCAAAACTTGAAGGAGTTTGCTTCACAGAGGGTTGGACAGGATGGGAGCCTTTTGTCTTTTTCCTCTCTGTATTAAATGAATAATTTCTATCCTAAGGAAAAGAAAATATAAACTTTTCTTCACTTCATAGGCATTATAGCAGGTTATAAGATAGAAGGATTATGTAAATGAAGGTAAGATAAGAGAAGGAAATTTAAAAGACTTATTAACTTTTCCACATCTAGCTATCCCAGGTATTTCTGTTACACTCCCTATTTCTGAGGAGAAAAATCCAAGGTTATTATTCTCTTTCTAATTGTGAGACTCCTTTATATTCTGATTAAATAAGGATCTGTTAAGGTTGAAAATGCTAGGGCCTCATGGGAGGAAATGATACAACCTGCTCCACAACAGTATTTCCTGAAAACTCCCTTTACCTTAGTCTCTATTCCCCCTTTCCTATATAGTTCCTTCGTCTGTTTGCTTGTTGTTTCCAATCATTGTCTGCTCATTTTTCCTTTAGGACCAGGCATTGAATTGAGAGCTGCCAATGAGTGCCATCTCCTGGCAGACAAAGGAAGTGCACATAAGAAAATTAAAACTAAGTAGGAGAGGCTTTTCCTGGCCTCTATAGCCTCCCTGCCCAAGGCCTAGGAAACGCCTCTACAACCAATTACTGGGTCCAGTGCCCAGTTTTGAGCAACCAGCAGGACAATCCTAAAAATCAAGGTTGAGCCAAAAATCAAAGAGCTGTGGAAACTCACAGTCTCATGCCACTAAAACCCTATAAAAGAGAAAGAGATAGAGCATCTAAGTAAAATACAACCTAACCAGATGCCTAAACACCAGCAAAAAATTACGAGCCATACTAAGAAAATAGAAGACATGGCTGAAGAAAAGGAATACAGCAAAGTCCCCGAAGAGATGCAGAATTTGAGAGAACTAATCAGTGAGATGAGCACACATTTCCAAAATCAAATTAATGAGATGAGAGACAATATAAAGAGATAAATGACATCAAGAAGGCATTGAGTGAACTCAAAGAAGAATTTGAAATCCTGAACAGAAAAGTAACGGAATTCATGGGAATGAATGACACAATAGGTGAAGTCAAAAACACATTTGAGCATACAACAGCAGACTCGAAATAATAGAAGAAAGAATAAGTGATACTGAAGACAGAGCAGCTAAAACTGAAGAGAGAAAAGAGCAGAGAGAGAAAAGAATGGAAAAAATTGAGCAGGGGCTCAGAGAGTTGAATGACAACACAAAACACAACAACATACGTGTCATGGGAGTTCCAGAAGGGGAAAAGAAAGGAAAAGGGGTAGAAAGAGTATTTGAGGAAATAATAGCTGAAAATTTCCCAAATCTCATGAAAGAAATGAACTTGCATGTCGAAGAAGCACACTGTACCCCAATCAGAATAAATCCAAATAGACCTACGCCAAGACACATACTATTCAGAATGTCAAATGTAAAAGCTAAAGAGAAAATTCTCAGAGCAGCAAGAGAGAAGCACACGATCACGTACAAGGACGTCCAGTAAGACTTAGTGCAGATTTCTCTTCAGAAACCATGGAGGTGGGAAGACAGTGGTATGATACAATTAGGAAACTGAAAGAGAAAAACTGCCAGCCGAGAATTCTTTATCCAGCAAAACTGTCCTTCAAATATGAAGGTGAGTATAGAGTATTCACAAACAAACAGAAACTAAGAGAGTTTGCAAAAAATAATCCATCTTTGCAGGAAATATTAAAGGAAGCCTTAGAACCTGAAAGAAAAAGACAAGAGAGAGAGGCTTGGAGGAGAGTGTAGAAGAAAGAAAAGCACAAAGGACAACCAAGAGAGTAAAAAGAGAGAAAAAAACAAGATGACATATGAAAACCAAAGAATAAAATAGAGGAAATAAATAGTGCATTTTCAGTAATATCATTGAATGTGAATGGATTAAATTCCCCAATCAAAAGATACAGGCTGACAGAATGGATAAAAAAACATGAGCCATCCATATGCTGTTTACAAGAAATTCACCTCAGACCCAGGGATACAAACCGGCTGAAAGTAAAAGGTTGGAAAAAGATATTCCACGCGAATAGTAAACAGAAAAGAGCAGGGGTAGCTATACTAATATCAGACAAAACAGACTTTTAAATGCAAAAAAGTGATAAGAGATACGGAAGGCCATTATATATTAATAAAAGGGACGATCCTCCAGGAAAATATAACAGTCATAAATATCTACGCACCTAACCAGGGTGCCCCAAAATATATGAGACAAACTCTGGCAAAACTGAAGGGAGAAATAGACATTTCTACAATAATCGTTGGAGACTTCAATACCCCACTCACATCATTAGATAGAAAAACTAGACAGAAGATCGACAAGGAAACAGAGAACTTGAACAATATGAAAAACAAGTTAGACCTAACAGACATACAGAACACTGCATCCAAACTCAGCGGGTTATACATTCTTCTCAAGTGCCCATGGATCTTTCTTCAGGATATTGTGACATGTTAGGTCACAATTCAGCTCTCAACAAATATAAAAAGACTGAAATTATACAAAGCACCTTCTCAGATCATAATGGAATGAAACTAGAAATCAATAACAGACAGGAAAAAAGTAAATTTGTGAATGTGTGGAGACTGAACAACACACTCCTGAATTATTGGTGGGTTAAAGAAGAAATTGCAAGTGAAGTCAGTAAATATATTGAGACAAATGAAAATGAGAACACAACATATCAAAACTTATGGGATACAGCGAAGGCAGTCTTGAGAAGGACATTCATAGCCCTAAATGCCTATATTAAAAAACAAGAAAGAGCTAAACTCAAAGATTTAACTGAACAACTAGAGAAACTAGAAAAAGAACAGCAAACCAATCCCAAAGCAAGCAGAGGGAAAGAAATAATAAATATTAGAGCAGAAATAAATGAAAATGAGAATAGAAAAACAATAGAGAAAATCAACAAAACCAAAAGCTGGTTCTTTGAGAAGATCAATAAAATTGACGACCCCCTCGCTAGATTAACAAAGAAAAAAAGAGAGAAGATGCAAATAAATACAATCAGAAATGAAAGGGGGGAAATTACAAATGACCTCACAGAAATAAAAAGAATCATAAGAGGATATTGTGAGAAACTATATGCCAACAAACTAGACAACCTAGATGAAATGGACAAATTTCTAGAAAAGCATAACCAACCTACACTGACGCTACAAGAAATATAAGAACTTAACAAACCAATCACCATTAAGGAGATTGAATCCGTCATCAAAAATCTCCCAGCAAAGAAAAGTCCAGGACCAGATGGCTTCACAGGTGAGTTCTACCAAGCATTTCTAAAAGAATTAACACCAATCCTGTTTAAACTCTTCCAAAAAATTGAAAAGGAGGGAAAATTACCCAACACATTTTATGAAGCCAACATCACCCTATAAAAAAACCAGATGAAGATTCCATAAGAAAAGAAAATTACAGACCAATCTCTCTCATGAACATAGATGCAAAAATCCTCAACAAAATACTTGCAAATCGAATCCAACAGCATATCAGAAGACTTATACATCACGACCAAGTGGGATTTATTCCTGGTATGCAAGGCTGGTTCAACATAAGAAAATCAATCAATGTAATACACCACATTAACAAATTGAAGGAAAAAACCCACAGGATCATCTCAATAGATGCAGAAAAGGCATTCGACAAAATCCAACATCCTTTTTTGATAAAAATATTTCAAAAGATATGAATAAAAGGAAAATTCCTCGATATGATAAAAGGCATATATGAAAAACCCACAGCCAACATCATACTCAATGGGGAAAGGTTGAAAGCTTTCCCTCTAAGATCGGGAACAAGACAAGGATGCCACTGTCACCATTGTTATTCAACATTGTACTAGAAGTTCTAACTAGGGCAATTAGACAAGACAAAAAAATTAAAGGCGTCCAAATAGGAAAAGAGGAAGTAAAACTCTCACTGTTTGTGGATGACATGATCCTGTATTTAGAAAATCCTGAAGTATCCACGACAAAGCTACTTGAACTAATAAATGAGTTCAGTAAAGTGACAGGATACAAGATCAACATGCAAAAATCAGTAATGTTTTTGTACATTGGTACTGAATAACCTGAGGAGGAAATCAGGAGGAAAATTCCATTTTCAATAGCAACAAAAAGACTCAAATACCTAGGAGTTAATTTAACCAAAGAAGTACAGGACCTATATGCAGAAAACTACAAAACAATGCTAAAAGAAATTTAAAAAGACCTAAACAAATGGAAAGACATTCCATGTTCATGGATTGGAAGAATAAATATCGTGAAGATGTCAATCTTGCCCAAACTGATTTATAGATTCAATGCAATACCAATCAAAATCCCAACATCTTACTTTACAGAATTAGAGAAGACAATTACCAAATTCATCTGGAAGGGTAAGTGCACCCGAATAGCCAAAAGCATTCTAAAAAAGAAGAGCAA
This sequence comes from Tolypeutes matacus, assembly GCA_026826555.1. Taxonomy (NCBI): domain Eukaryota; kingdom Metazoa; phylum Chordata; class Mammalia; order Cingulata; family Chlamyphoridae; genus Tolypeutes; species Tolypeutes matacus. The sequence continues at coordinate 16,617,129 of JAKSZT010001178.1, forward strand.
TGTGGGAGGAATTTCGCTGCCTGGCCTTGAAACATATTACAAAGCTACAGTGGTCAAAACAGCATGGTACTGGCATAAAGATAGACATATCGATCAGTGGAATAGAATTGAGAATCCAGAAATAAACCCTCACCTATACAGTCAACTGGTTTTTGACAAACCTACCAAGCCCATGCTGATGGGAATAAACAGTCTCTTCAACAAATAGTGTTGGGAGAACTGGATATCTATAACCAAAAGAATGAAAGAGGACCCCTATCTCACCCCCTATACAAGAATCAACTCAAAATGGATCAAAGATCTAAATATAAAAGCCAGGACCATAAAACTCCTAGAAGAAAATGTAGGGAAACATCTTAAAGACCTTGTAGTAGGTGGTGGTTTCTTGGACCTTACACCCAAAGCACATGCAGCAAAAGAAAAAATAGAAAAATGGGATCTTCTCAAAATTAAACACTTTTGTACCTCACAGGACTTTATCAGAAGGGTGAAAAGGCAGCCAACTCAATGGGTAAAAATATTTGGAAATCACATATCTGATAAGGGTTTAATATCCAGGATATATAAAGAGATGTTACAACTCAACAATAAAAGACAAACGACCCAATTAAAAAATGGGCCATAGACTTGAATAGACATTTCTCCGAAGAAGAAATACAAATGGCAAAAAAACACATGAAGAAATGCTCAGCATCACTCATGATTAGGGAAATGCAAATCAAAACTACAATGAGATATCATTTCACACCTATCAGAATGGCCAGTATTAAAAAGACAGAACTACAAGTGTTTAAGAGGATGTGGAGGGATAGGAACACTTCTTCACTGTTGGTGGGAATGCAGGATGGCACAATCACTATGGAGGACTGTTTGGCAGTTCCTAAAGAAGTTGAATATAGACTTGCCACGTGACCCCGCAATACCACTACTGGGTATTTACCCAGAAGAACTGAGAGCAGTGACACGAACAGACATCTGCACACCGATGTTCATAGCAACATTATTCACCATTGCCAAAAGTTGGAAACAACCCAAGTGTCTATCAAGAGATGAATGGATAAACAAACTGTGGTCTATTCACACGATGGACTATTATGCAGCTGTAAGAAGAAATGAAGTCATAAAGCATATGGCAACATGGATGAACCTGGAGGACATTATGTTGTGTGAAGCAAGCCAGACACAAAAGGACAAATATTGTATGAATGCGTTACTATGAACTAAATATATTGTATAACATATTGTTTGATCACACAAAAAATTTATATGTATCCATTACATTTAATTGAGAAATGTATATATTTATTCATCTGTGTTTACTTTTTAGTTTTTAATTATTTATATTTTCAATTATTAAATGTACAAATAAAGTTTAAAAAAAAAGTGTGGGAGAATTTTATCTGCTACTGGCAAAATTGGTGAGATTTTCAACTCAGTTTTATTTTTAAACTCGGTATATTTTTCAAGTGTCATGTTTTTAAGAGTTTATGATGATTGTGGTTTTGAATCAGACTATATCAATTTGCCCTTAAAATTAATTTTTTTATTATTATTAGAAAAATAAATCATGAGGTAAAAAAAAATCCAGAGGTGTGTTCAATAGTTGAGGAAAGTGGTGACTTGTGAAATAGTATGACTTTTAATGAAAATTATTAATAAAGAATATGGTTTTATTAAATGTGCAAAGCCTAATTAAAACGATAGACTCAATGTATTTGTAATAATATATGTAATAATGTTGCAAATGAAAGTTAAAAATTCTTAAAATTAAAAAGATTCTTGGAAATATGGCATCCTGGACTTTTCAATAAACCCCTTCAAATATTTTCAAAGAAAGAAAAAAGATAAAATTATCTTAATTTTCTGTTTATTCTAGGAATATTCCTGAGAAAGCTTCATTATTTTCTTATTTAGTTGTTGTAGATGATTGAATCATGTCCCCCACAAAAGGCATATTCCAGTCCCAACCTCTGGTCCTGTGGGTGAGAACCCATTTGTAAATAGGACCTTTGAAGATGTTATTAGTTAAGGTGTGCCCAAATTGATTGAGGGTGGGCCTAAATCCAATATGGCTAAAGTCCTTATAAGCAAAAGAAATTGGACACACACAAAAAAAGCCACAGGGGGCAGCCAAAAGCTGGAAGTTTGGAAGAGAAAGAAGATGCTTCCATGTACATTGCCATAGGACAGAAAAGCCAAGGAACTCCAAAGATAGCCTGCCAGCGAAAAGATAGCAACCCCTACTCCCATTTCAGGAGGAAGCAAGCCTTCTAACCTCTGAAACCCTGAGCCAGTAAATTCCTGCTCTTAAGCCAACCCATTACATGGTATTTGTTTTAGCATCTAGGAAATGAATACAATTGCAGTTCAGAGCATAAGATAAAAGTATCTGCATAGCTCTTGAAAAAAGTGTTCATCTAGAATGCATGGATGTTATGTTTATGATTTTTGATAATCAACTGAAAATTAAAATTTTTTACCTCTTAATGATGACATACTTCTATTCTGTACAATTATGGGACATTAATGAACAATGTTTATAATGTAGTTATAGTCTGGTACAGATTTTACAATCCATGTGGATCATCCAATGATATTTTAAGTTGCAGTATGCTTTTCGTTTGTCTAATATGGTAGCAAGACAATTAATAAGCAGATTTCCTTGTCTTGTTCAAAGTTAACCAAGAATGTATGTTTACAGAATTTAGAAAGTGAATTGTTGGGGAGCAGATGTGGCCCAAGCATTTGAGTGCCTGCTTCCCACATGGGAGGTCCCAGATTCGACCCCTCCGGTACCTCCTAAAAACAAAAAACAAACAACAAGCAAACAAATGAAAAACCAACACAGGGAAACCAAGGTGGCTCAGTGGTTGAGTGCTGGGTTCCCATATACGAGGTCCTGGGTTCAATCCCCGGCCCTTATACCTCAAAAAATTTAAAAAAAAGAAAGTGAAGTGTTAATCCTTATGATTTAAAAATGGGGGAAAATTTAAAAATATATATAAGTAATAGAATAGAAAATATGATTAGAAATCATAGAGGAGTTATTTTAAGCATCGTTTGAAGCTGCTAATAATAGTGCTCTTTTTCAAGGCTCTTGCTTATATTTTATTCATTATATCTTCAAAGCACTCCCACCCGAGGGAGGGAGGTAGAGAGAGAGAAATAGATAATAGTTAAAGCGATATAACTGAGAATTGTAGGTGTATTCCTGCTTTCTTCTGAACGTCCATGGGACCACTGATCTCCTTGGAGCTTTTCCTACAGCAGAAACAATAGGTTGGGCATGGTAAACACACTGCTCAGCAAGCCACTGTGGGATTCTGTGCTCCAGTTGTTCTTAGGACAACTGTTTGAAATTACTGTTTTCAATATTGCAAAGTTTTGGTATGTATAGAAATCCCACCTCAATCTCATGGATATATTGAAAAAAACAGTGAGAGTTGTTAATTTTATTAAAGGAAGCTTGCCGAGTAGCCATGTTTTAAAAATATTTTATTCATATTTTGGAGCTAACCAAATTACTGTGTCATATCACATATACTGTGTCATATCAGAGTTTGTTAGCTAAGCAGAGTGTGTGAATACAGAATTTTTCTAGTTGGAAAGCAATCTCATTTGGAAAATATTTTCCAAAATTTTCAAATAACAAAATTTGCGTATGTAACTGATTTTTTTTTTTTTTTTTTTTTTTTTTGCAGCCTAGTGAACTATATTTGAAACTATGTCCAAGGGTTCCAAAAGACTTTGTTAGGGCTAGCAAGACCTTTCCACTAGCCACTATATCTTTCAAATACTGTTGCTGTTATCTCAAAGAGAGCATTGTCAATGAAGAAAGTTTGAACAGAATATATATAGGGATATTGTTACATCTCACTTCTGTGTCTCAAACTTTTAATTATTATTTTCCAGAGGAGAAATTTGAAACATTAAAGAAACACCTTCAACTGAAGCTCTGTTTTCTTTTCAGTGCACATATTCAATAATTGAGCTCAATGTGTGCTCCAGGAAGAAAATGAATTATTGCAGTTTAGGTCTTCATTTACTCTGAAGAATGATTACATGATATTGCTTTTCATCATTTTTATGTTCTTAATGAAGATTGGCATTGCTAATAGAAAAAGTTACTATTTTTATCATTCACAACAACTTACTGTTTGAACTAGGATTTTTGACCTTGACCCAATTAAAAACAAATGAATAAAACGGACTTAACAATGAACCTGATAAGCAAAGACATTGTCTGTGTGTTTTACAGACTGGAGTGAATTTATGAACAGGAAAGCTCACCCAATGTATTAAATCGAATCTTTTCTACTTTAAATTTTTATATTACTTATCTTGGAATTTTAAATGTATTTAAATAATGATGAAAGAATACTTTTTAAAACATTGCTTTTACTTTATCATATATAGTAAGGGTAATTATTGTTTTGTAAAACTTCTGTTTTAGTTGTGGGGTGGAGGACTTGTGATGTCATAAGTATTTCTTACCAGGGTTTTGGTCCAAAAAGTGGCCTATATTGTAAGAGAAGGACAATTTGATTCAGTAGGCAGTGCTTCTCTCCCACTAATCTGGCTCAAGACTCTTAGGGATTGTGTGTGTGTGTGTGTGTATGTATATTATATACAGCCACATCAAAATACTCTGCTGCTGTAACTACCCTTAGATGACCCCTCTTTGATTTTCCATTTCTTCCCAGAAAAACTTATGATTGCTCCTTCTAACTCCTCCACATGTTGATATTATGTATTCCTACTTTCCTTGTGTTTATTGCTTCCCTCAAACCCAATTTCTCCCTACAAATACCTTTCTCCTTCCTCCAATGCCCTAGACTGCAGTTTTTGTTCTCATCATATCACTAGGTTACTTTGTCTCCAATGATCTGTTATACACACCAAGAAACAGCATTCCTCAACTGGGGGTAATTACTCATTTTCCTATCTTTGGCCCCAGTTTTACTTCTTTCACTCTTGTGCCCAGCTTCTGGAGGGAGATTAAGAACCATGAAGACTAGACCTTCTATCTGTCCTACTATGCAACTTCAACTGAGTGTCCTACCACTAATTTCCTATTAACTACCCAGTTTATTGTTCAGAATCTCTTATAGATTTTATCCTTAAGTAACCAGGCCTCTTCTCTAAGTCTTAACATGGTTATTTTTATTTTCCTAGATTGCGGTCATATATTATGAGCAGGCTCAACTGACTTCTTCTTGGTCTTCATTGTATACATATCTTCTCACCTTTTCTTTTAGTTACAGAAGAACTATCTTTCTCAGACCCCCATGGAAGCCCTAGCTACTTAACTTTCCCCTCCCTCTTCCACGTATTTATTATATCCCTCATTATTGTTTAGTTTACTTTTGCTTCAGTTTCAAAGATACAGGTTTTTCTCAACATTAAAATGCTTTGTTTGAAGTTGCTTCCCCTTTCTGTTTTTATTATCCCTTTTACAGTTTGACTTCCAAATAAATACTATATTCATGGCTTCTCCACTTTCTCACTAGTTTTCTTTTTAAGGTTCTGCTCTCTTATTATCTGACCTCACATCCTTCTGAAACCATTCTTTAAAGCCCTGTTACCAAATGCAAGGGCCATTTCTCAGTCTTTATTCTCCTTACCTGTGTCTTTCTTTTCTTTTCAGGACTTTTTTCTTTGTATCATATCTTTGAGCCACGTTATCCTGGTTTTGTCTTACCTGCCCTTTTTCTGATTCTCTCTTTTCTTCTCATCTATGGCTCCTAATCATGATGAATGTTCTCAAAGGTTTACCTTTTTTTTTTTCTTTTTTACTCTCCTCTTAGGGAAGCTATGTTTTCTCTCCACAATGCCTGTTTTAAACCTTCTTTACTCAACTTAAACCTTTGACTTTTCCATCTTTCACTTTAGTCTCAGCAGGTAACCATGTCTGTTATTTTCCAAAAAGAAAGTAGAAGCCATCCAGTGGAAAGCTCATCAATGTACAGGTCCCAAACGTACAATTCTCCCTGCATCTTTATCTTCCTTTCTTCCTTCCCTCTGTTTCAGTGGAAGAGCTGTCCCTCTTTCTGTTGAATGCTAATCTCTCCACCTCCAATTGGAGGTTCATTTCTTTTCTCCCTCTTAGGCTCTTTGCTCTTTATCTTTCTTTCTTCCCTCCACTGACTGTCCATATATCCATCAAGAGGAGAATGGATAAATAAACGTGGGTACATCATATACTCTACAGCAACAAAAAAGAAAGAATTACTGATATATACAATAACAATAAATCTTACAGGTATGTCGATCAAAAGAAGCTATACACAAAAGAGGACTTACTCTATGATTTTGCTTAAATGAAATTCAAGAACAGTCAAGACTAATCCATGGTGATAGAAATTAGAAGAGTGTTTACCTCTGAGGGTGTGGTAAATTGACTAGGAGGGGACATGAAAGAACCTTCTGGGGTGCTGTGTGGCGGTTACACAGGTGTATACATAAGTAAAAAATTCTTTGAGCCATTCACTTAAGATTAGTGAACTTTATGTGCTTTTGTATGTTATATTAAAAAGAAATAAAAGTACAAGTTTTATAATACCTTTATTAAATATATATGTATATATATCGTGTGTCAGTTAAAAACTATAAGAATCTGTTCTCATTTTTATTTTAAAACATCTGAATTGATCTGAAATCAGGAAAAATCTTATTTCATAACATTTACTTTTGAAAGCATAACAAGTATGTTTTCTAGTTAGTTCTTCTCTCAAGTCACAATTTGCTGAACATACTAAATTCTTTTAAAATGGCAGAAAAAAATCATGAGATGATTTTAAAACATTAAAAATATCTTTTGAGAGAAATTCTATTGTTTGGAAACTTCTGATATATAGACTCCCAGATCAATAATATCTCACAACTTAAGGCCAGACTGCTCATCTTGAACTGTAGACCTCTATATGCAGTTGCTTACTAGGCAACTCAGTTGGACTTCCCTGAGACACCTAAAACTCAACTTGTACAAACTCAATTCATTGTCACTTTCCCCCTCCCAACTTCCTTTTCCACCTGTTTTCCCATCTTAGAAAATGGCATTATCATCATCTCCATTGCCCAAGCTAGAAATGTGGATGTTGTCTTTGACTCCTTCCCTTTTCTCATCCTCTCATAGCTACTTACCAAGTCCTGCTGATTTGATCTGAAAGATTGATAAGGGCTATAATAAAGGCATATAAAGACTGTGAAGAGAGTATAGTGAGGAAATAAATTGAGGAGGGAGTGGAAAATCTAGGATGAGGAGGTTACAATTTGAGCTGGGTCTTGAGAAGTGAATATGAATTTGTCAAGTAAATGAGGAGGGAGGAGCAGTCTAACCAAAGAGAAATATAAAGAATATAAACAAAAACAAGCTGTAGTCTGTTTATGACTGGGAGAAATACTCTATTCAGTATGGCTTGACTGTTGTACAGTAGAATGTGGCTATCACCTTGTTCATCCTTTCTATTCCTGCATGCCTCTCTGCCTGTGAACACACACGGTTCCTCTGACATTGAGGTACCTGAGGGAGTCCTTAGATCCCTTCTTTTCCTTTTATTTATACGCACTCTATAGGTGATCTCACTAGTCCCATGAACTTAAAAAACACTTATATTATGAAGACTCCTGGGTTTACCTATCTGGCTCCAATGTGAACTCCAGATTTATATATCCAGTTGTCTCTTTGTCATCTCAAATCTAAAGTGTCCAAAACAGAACTCCTGATTTTCACCTTTCCCATCTTCCCACCCAACAAGCCTGCTCCTTCCCCAGTGCTTCCCATCTCAGTAAATGGCACTGCTATTCACCCAGTTGCTGAGATTAAAAAAAAAATTCTTGCAGTCATCCATGATTATTTTCATGTCACGCTCTATCAGTAAATCCTGTTGACACATATCTCGAATGCAACTACTTCTGGTTATCTCCATTGCTTCCTGTTTAGTCTAAACCATCACCATCTCTTTCCTGAATAATCGAAATAGCCTCCTAACCTGATTCCCTTTATCTAATCTTGCCTCCCTGCAGGCCCTTCTAACTGAGCAGCCATAGTGATTCTGCTAAAACAAGGCCATATCATGCCACTCATCTGCTCCAAACTGTCTGGTCAGAGTAAAACCCATAGTCCTGAATCCTGCCTTCGAACGCTGCATGATCCCCCACTGCTTCTCTAACTTCGTTTCCTGCTACACTTATTTCTCCCTTGCTCGCTGCATTCTTTTTTTTTTTTTTTTCAGGGGACCTCACTCCATCTTGTCACACTGGCCCCCTTGCCATTCCTCAAACTTGCCAAAGCATGTGCCCTAAGGGCATTTGCACTTTTCTTTCAGTCTGAAGTATTCTTTCCTGATATGCGTGTGTCTTGCTTCTTTACTTCCTTCATGACTCTGCTCAAATGTCACCTCATCAGAAAGTCCTAACCATCCTGCATAAATTGCAACACCTTTTATACGTACACCAGCATTTTCTATCCTCCTTATTTAGCTTTAGTTTTCTTTCCAGGACTATTACCATCTAACTTGTGTTTTGTTTTGTTTGCTACTCTACTCTACTCTACTCTACTCTACTCTACTCTACTCTACTCTACTCTACTCTACTCTACTCTACTCTACTCTACTCTATCCTATTCTTTTAGTCACTCTCCCCTCACTAAACCTCTCTCCTCACTCAAGCATAACTTCAGGGAAAGAAAGATTTTTATTACTTTTGTTCATTGCTAAAGCTCCAGTGCCTAAAACAACCCGTGGCACGTAATTGGTATTTCATAAATATTTGTCGCTGTTGTTTCCTTTCCCAGGAATGCTCCTTTTTATTCTTGTACATTTTATAAATGCCTTCTCATTTGTCAAGCCACATTTAATAATAGACTGCCTTTAACTATATTTATATGTCCTATGAATGTGTTTTGCATATTATTTTCATGTATATAATTTTCTAATAGATCACAGAATATGTAGGGATAGGTACATAGACTGCTTAACCATTTGACTTTGGGCAAGTTACTTCATCTCTCTACATCTCTGTTTTCAGTGTCTGCAGATGAGGATAATAATACCTGCCTGTCTGTGGTAGAGATGGTTAATTGACTACTCTGACATCTATTCTCTACAAAGTAACAGAACCCAGATTTTTTATTTGGGCACGCTGCAGAATAAAAGTTTAAAAGACTTCCCAGCCTCACTTGCAGCTCGTATAAGTAACTAAGTCCTGGTCAGTGAGCTATCATCAAAAAGCAAATATGTTCAGGACTTCCGGGAAGGCTGCTTAGATAGAGCTGCCTTTCCTCCTTTCTGCTTCCTGGAACCATGGATGTAATCTCTGAAACTCCAAAAGCCACTATGAACTATGAAGTGACTTTGAAGAAAGAAGCCATTTATTGAGGATAGCATAGCAGAAATACAGATTAGGTACCTAATGACACCTTAGACTGCCCATTCTGTGTCTTTTTTTTTTTTTTTTTAAGTGGCAGAGAAATAAACAAAATTGTTTAAGCCACTGCTGTTTAAGATTTTTCAATTTTAAGTACCCAAACTTAATTCTAACTGATATATTACCTCAAAGAGGTGCTATGAGAATTGAGATAATGTGATTAAAGTGTCTGTCAAATAGAAGGTGCTTAGTAAAATTTAACAACTTTTGCCTCGTATGAAGTGGGTGCTCAAAAGTATTTTATGGATCTTTAAATGAGGAAGTACCTTTTTAAGAAATACTATATAAGCGATTTATGTTTATTGAAAACAATTAAAAATGCAGAAAAACCAAAAGAAAACTCAACCATAGTCCTACTATCCAGAAATTTTCACTATTAACATTTTGACATATATCCATATACACTTCTAAATCCTGTTTCTTCATGCAGATTTTAAAATGAACTCACAGTACACAGTCTTTTGTAATATTCTTATTTTACTTAGCAGATCTTGAATATTTTTCTAGAATATTCTATTTCTATTTCTATATTCTGTTTCTAGAATAAATATGCATCTACATAATTTTTTTATAACTTCATCATATTTCAGTGTATGGATTACCATAATACATCTAATAGTCTCCTATTGGAAATTTAGGTTATTTTTCAATTTTGCTATGTATTCTAAATCTACTCTTGTTTATATATCTTTGTAAATTTGTCCAGTTATTTCCTTAAGATACATTACTGGAAGTGATAGCTTTGCAATCATAATGTGCAATTTTTTTTGAACCTTGAAAACATTATGCTAAGTGAAGCTATGAATGGACATAAAAGGTCATCTATTCATGATTCCATTTATATGAAACACCCAGAATAGATAAATCCAAGAGACAGAAGGCAGTGTAATGGTTGACAGGGGCAGGGGAGCAGGGCAATGAGTGACTGCTTAATGAGTATGTGGTCCCCCTTTGGCATATGCAGTTTTTAAAAACCATTTATTTAATAGAGAAAAATATAAAGAATACTATTAAAATGGTCTTTTATCCCACCATCCAAATAGATCATGTCTTAATACTAAAGAACAGCAACAACAGAGAAATATGTACCCTTGGTAAAAAAAAAAATTCAAGAATTATAAAAAGTTAAAAAATGAAGAGTAGAAAAAATTGCTCCTCTGATCCCCAAGTCTGTCTTCTCACTGGTACCATCCACTATACCGCTCCCCCATTCCATGTATTTTAAATGGTAATTTGAGGGGAAGCGGCTGTGGCTCAATCAGTGGGGCTCCCGTTTACCATATGGGAGGCCCCAGGTTCGGTTCCTGGGGCCTCCTGGTGAGGGCAGGCCCGCCCGCACGGCGTGGTTGGCTGACCCGGCGAGCACAAGCAGCAAGGGGGGAATAAATGAATAAATAAATAAAATCTTTAATAAAAAATGGTAATTTGAAGGATATGAGACCTGTGTTTAATAGCCATGTAAATGCTGTTGTACTTTTTGCTGCTCTTGTATTGTCAAGTAAGATAAAACATCCAATTAATGTATAACATGGGCATGTGATTTGAAAACTTGAGAAATCAGTCTTCTGGCTTTTTAACTTTAAAATGAGGTGAGAAGCTATATTAAACAATGGATATGAATGTATGTTTTGGGGAGAACCTGATATGGTGTTCTGTAGTTCTAACTTCTTGAAAATTCCATCTTTTTATATAATGCAAGAAAAACAGGATACAATTATATATGCTATATTTGCAACTATATAAAAATATAGTTATGAAAAAAAAACAGGGAGAAAATATACCAGTGATTTGCTGAAGGTGGTAGGCTTATAGGTAATTTTTTCCTTTTTTCTATTTTCATAATTTCTAAAGAGTAGTATTGCTTTATGACTTTTAAAAATTGCTTCTTTTTAGTTTCTTGAATTTTTTCAACCTTTGAGCACTTTAGGAAGTAAGAATTTTGCTGCTTTTATTTTCCAGTGTCTTGCAAGAAGAATTGAGACAAGTGTGAATTTGTGATTTAAAAGAAGGTAGCCCTAAGTTATTTCAAAGATATTTGTATAACTAAAAAGCTCTAGTTTGGGGCAGTTATTTCTTACTTTAGGTAGGAGGGCTTTTAGAAAGATAATTAAGTAAAAAAAGATAAGCTTCATTTAATTATATGGATAGTTACTGACATTGCGTTAATGTGATAAGAGTCTTAAATTTCATGTTATTATTTAAGTTAATTTGGTATATAATTCTCCACATTGTGGCATTTTGTAAAACTTTCTCTTCTGCTGAAACTTTTCATTTGACTACCTAGAAATCTCTAGAATTTAGCTATGGCAGCTCTTTTTATTCCCCAGGTGGGAGAGTCTGACACCAGTCCCTGTCTCACTTATACTTTGGGGCATATAAATTAAGTACTCTGAATAGTTATTTTGAGATTCCAGCCCCTTGGCTTGAGGTGGGTAGGAGGTACCTTCCTCCTTTCTCTTCACGTAGGAGGCAGGGAAACACACACTGTCAAGTTTCTTTAAAGAAGAAACTTGGCCCTTGCAATTCTCACAATTAATGAATTGTAATTCTCCTCTTATATAATTGGAGAAGGGTGATGAATTGATATCAGCAGAACCAGTTTTTGTCTATTCCACTTTGTAAGTCTTGCACTTCTTTTTAGAATGTGAGGGTATTTGATTTCTTTTGTTTTGATTTTGGCCTTAGAACCCTTTGCTGAAACTCAGAGAGGACAGGAAGAGTTGCATTTGACATCCTGTTACATTAGCTGATATTATTGTTATGTCTACCTGCAAACAAATATGTAGTGGTTAAGTGCTCAAGCTTTGGATTCTGAGCAGAACTAGGTTTGTATTACAATTCTACCCAATTCTACCCCAGCTTCCTCATCCACAAAATGGATGTTATAATAACTGTCAGTGTTGTGTGAGAATTAAACACAATAATGAGAGTAAATGTTTACCACAGTGCTTAGCACATGCAAACACTTAATATATAATAACTATTATCACTTCTGTACCTATTTGAATGTGATAGTTAGCCTCTACTGCTGATCAGAAATATATAAGAAATGATTTGTTCTGAAAGGACTTTTTTGTCCTGAGTCATGCTATTAGATGTCATAAAATAACTTTCCTGTTAACTTATAACCTTCTTTTTATTTGTAGATAATAAACCATATCATTAGATTATTTGAAAAATACTTTAACTTTGGGGTTATATATTTTTCATTTTTTAAAAGTGTCTTTCTAAATTTATTTTTCTTTAGTTAAATTGAGTTGGATATCTTTAAAATGCTGGTATTTGGTAAGAGATTAACTTATAGGTGAACTCTATATTTTATTTGATGTAGTTGTGTTTCAGTTCATAACTGTAATTTGATCATACATATATATATAGCTAGCATATATATGTTATAAAAGGGGTTTACCATAAGAAAATTAGTTTGTATTCCTTTCACAAACATTACCTAGTAGCAGGAAGAGGTGATTTAGAAATCAACTAAATGGCTTGAGAAACTAACAGTATATTAGAGGTTTGAATAGTGGGTTTTCATCTTCTGGATCAGCTAGACATTCATAATCTATTATTGAGTATTACAGTATCCACTGCACAAATTAAACTGTCCTCATCCTCTTTGGCCAAATCAATAATGATATTTTATTTCTATGTTTTGTTACATCTAAAATACATACCTTATTTTCCATGAAAGAAACATTCATATACCTTTCATGTTGAACTGAATATGCATCCCAAACAAATTCCTAGATTTATAAAGGAGACCTCTCTAAAGGACAAGGCAGGAGTTTCTGGGAGCTTGGTCCCTATCCTACTAATGTAGGAATCATCAGTTAAGGATTTCCCAGATTATGAAGGACTCACTTGGCTCCTGTGAATCTAAGTTCCAAATCTAAATTGGTCTCTCTGCTCCAAAGTAACCCTTTGGAAATCAGAATTACCTCTTAAATTTAATAGTTGTGATATGCTGAAGAACCTGCTGCCATACTCCCAGGGATTTCGAATTTTTGTCTAAATCCTGCTGTCAACTTGGCTAATAACTTCATGATATAAGAAGTTGGTTTGGAGAGTTAGTTGTTTTCTACTTTAAGACATATTTCCCCAGCAGCCCATAATACCTCTTAGGACTGGTACATTTCGGGATGTGCTACAATTTTCAGTCACCACAACTAAATTGTCTCTAAACTCTATTACTAGCTGGAATACTAATTTAAAGTTCAGCTGCAGGAGAAGCACAGCTACTGTTGTGATTGCTGGTCTCCTTGATGTTTAGACTGAGACTAAAGGTTTTTCTAAATCACTTTCTTCTTTCCTCCTATTGCATATCTCCCCTTTTCACCTAGGCTTTTTGTATGTGTGTGTTTCCCTGTTATTCAGAAAAGCCTAAGAGCTAGCCACATGTAAATGATCTCATAGGCATGTTATTTCACACCTTACAAAAAATAGTTCCTGCTTCTTCTGAATGTATCTCATATTTGAGTCTCAAAGGAAAGGACTGTTTACATTTTATACTTATAGAACTTTAGGCCAACTGGTTAGTTTAGAAGACCACTGAATATTCTTTTTGTTCACCTCTAAAATGGTGAGCTTTAAAGTTAATGCATGTCTAAGTCATGCTACCTTGCTCTGCATGCAGGCCATTGGTTTCCCAGGATGATACTTTAGGGTTTGAAAGGAGCATTAAGCTTGCTACTTATATTCATTGTCACCTAAAAAAGAAATACATTTAACTTTACTAAATATTTAACATACAGATTGACACTGGTGCCTTCACTGTGTCAGACATCATGGAAGGCATGAATCCCAAGGAAAGTGTGGGCATTCTCCAACAAAAAGGAGTTGACAATGACATCCTCACTTGTTTGTTTGCTTTTAGCTATTGCAACGTATAGCAGTTTATATGTGACTGAGTAAATGGATTTACAGATTATATCCTAAATGGTAAAGTAATTAAAATCCATTGAAATGAGATGAACAATGGCCATGAAAATATTTTGTTTTGCACAGTAGTTCTCTTGCTATATTATAGAAAACTGTATTTTAAAGATGTCAGACTTAAAATGAATCACATGATTTTTTTTAACAAAAGAAAAGTGTTAAAAAAAAAGCGTATTTTTTTGTAATAAGTGGTTGTTGGCAGAAAAATTTAAAAAGTATGAACACATTCAGTCCGTCCCTTTCAGGTAAAAGTGGTGTTTTAACAATGGGTGGAATACCAATTGTTTTTCAAACTCATAATTTAGGAGTTTTGATATTTGGAGATGTTTCCATTACTGTTTGATTTTATTTGTCATCTAGAAAATGCTCATATCTGCACACTTGGAACTGTTGGAACAAGTTTCTAGTTTAAAAAATCTTTCAAAATAGTTTTAGTGGACTTCTGAATCTGTTACCAGTTAAAAAATGTAACACCTTCCAATTAGTTACATGTACAGTACAGGTGACAGATATTGGAGATGATGAAAATTTACTAGTCAAATTTCAACAAAAATTCCTTGCTTAATTGGTGAATGGAATTGACAAATAAGTATTATGATACAGCCAATGAAGCTCTTCTTTCATTGGCACAATGTGTCTTAGTGAGTTACCTTTTATAACCACAAATTAAAATAACCTGAATTTAGAACTAGATCTTTGTATCACTGCATTAAGAAAAAAAGAAAAATGTTTTTCTTTTTTTTCATGTTGCTTTTACTTAAAATCTATGTAATTAAAAACATTTTTGAGTGACTGTAAAGGTTATTTTACTTTTGTTTTACATATTTAATTTTTAATGGATAAGTTAAATAACAATTTAAAAAACTCATGTTTTATATTTTCATTTTTGTGTTTTATAATGTACATTTTACTATAGTTGTATATGTCCATAATTTATAAATAAATACACATAATTTTTTTCTTAATAGGAGTTTGAGGTCAAAATTTGGAGATTGCTGACTTAGCCTCTTCTCAAAACTTCTTTCTCTCATAATAAAAACAAGGGTTTTGGAGTTTAAATTTTGGCTCTGCCACTTATAATAATGTATGTGACCTTACAAAGTTATCTCACCTTGTAAAGCCTCAGTTACCTCACCTAAAAAATGAAGATATATCTTCCTCTAAAGGATTATTATAAGGATTAAATGAGATTGTAAATATAGTGCCTGACAAATAGTAAATATACACAAATATTCTTATTATTGTGGTGTGTGTTGTCATTTAAATAAGTTATTGTGATGTTATTTATCCTTAAAGTATTCTCCAATGGGGTGACTTCAGAGCATTAGAGGCACTTAGAGTCATAGGCATTGCTAATTTTCACAAACTTTTCCTCTTCAAATATTCTTATTTTCAGAATTTTTTCATTCATTCGGCAAATATTTACTGAGATATTCCATACGGTGTACTCTGTTGTAGACGCTGGGGATACAACAGTGAAAACGCTTATTATGTTTTAATAGGAGAGACAAAGAGTAAGTAAACAAACGAATAATAGAATTTAAGGTAAATAATAAGTTCTATGGAGAAACTATAGCAGGATGAGGGCATGTGGGGAAAGAAGGCTTATTTTAGGTGGGTAGACAGGGTAGGTAATAACAGTAGAAACTGAGAAATGAGGTGAGAGAGAAATGATAGTGACTTGATTTAGGAGTGAAAATGGTTGTTTGTAGTGGTTAGATATGTTTTAAAGGTGGAGCCAACAGGATTTACTGTTGAGTTAGTTGTGGAAATAAATAATGCCTAGAATCACTTGGCCATGGCAAATGGAGCCTCCATTAAAATTAGTGAATAACAAAGAAAAAGAAGAAGAATGTGGATAACCAACCATATAACACAATCACAAAGTTAACATTATGCTAAGTCTTTGACTTGTATGTGAAAATTCCGAATATAGTCTGCATGATATCACCTATCATTTTTCATTCTTTCATTTTAAAAAACTTAAAACAATTCCCATGGCAAGTGTTTCAATAGAGTTGATATAACTGTGAAAGAATTAAATTTTATTTTTTGATGAATCTTAAATATTTCTTGCTTTGCAATTAAGCACAATGCCTGCTTGAGAAGTTTGTATGTTATGAGTAATATTAGGATTTTTTAAAGTTTCTTTGCTATTTTGGGAACCATTTATAGTTACCTATAAAGGCTGTTTCCTCAGATAGGAGTGAGATAAAAGGCTGATATCCTGTATGTACTTGCTTTGAAGATTTGTTATTTAAGGAACAGTCAACAAGTTGATAAAAGTTTGAAAAGTAGAAGCCAGTTTGACAGTTTCTTTCTTTTTCTCTGTTGCTTTGGTCCTTCATCATTTGCTTTAAAATATTTTTAGCTAGGGAAGCGGCTGTGGCTCAATCAGTAGGGCTCCCGTTTACCATATGGGAGGCCCCGGGTTCGGTTCCCGGGGCCTCCTGGTGAAGGCAAGCCCGCCCGCATGGCGTGGTTAGCTGACCCAGCGGGCACAAGCAGCAAGGGGGGGATAAATGAAGAAATAAATAAAAAATCTTAAAAAAAAAAAAAAAAATATATATATATATATATATATATATATATTTAGCTAAACTCAATAGAAGAACTCTATGTAATTTTATTACAAATTTATCTAGCTGTTTTACACATTAAATAAGATTAACATTTTAATATAAATATAGTTTTTAAAAAATTCAGAAGAGCAAATAGTGTGAGGGTTTCAAATTCTCAGTCATCTTCCTGAACAGACTTTATGTTCACTTTTTCTCTGATGTGTCTTAGCATCCTCTGCTTTAACAGGTATAGGAGTGCCATTTTGAGGTTTAGGTTGACTTCAGGTCTTCCATATAGCATTGCAGAAGCATTTGCTTCTTTTTTTCCCATCTTTATAAATTGATTTATATTTACATTTTATATAAATGGAATCATACAATATATAGTACTTTGTGTCTGGTTTCTTTCACTTAGCACAATGATGTTGCTTTTTGCCTGATATTAATAAATTGTAACATTAACATACATTTGTTCAGTTTCAAAGAAAAACAGTCTTATATATGCAATATTTACCCATATTCATACTTCACATGAGGTTTTACTGTGCTATACAGTCCCATGTTACATTTTTTTAGCTTTTCTTCTAGTAATATACATGACCTTAGACTTTCCCTTTCAACTACTGTCATACCCATATGATAGCTCTGCTAGTTACAAACACTGTTTTTTTTAACTCCATGAGTTTACAAAATATATTTAGTTCATAATAGTGCAGTCATACAGTATTTTCCTTTTGTGTCTGGCTTGCTTCACTCAACATAATGCCCTCCAGGTTCATTCATGTTGCCATATATTGCACAACTTCATTTTCCTTACAACTGCATAATATTCCATCGTGTGTATACATCACAGTTTGTTTATCCATTCATCAGTTGATAGATACCTGGGTTGTTTCTATCTTTTGGCAACTGTGAATAACACCATTTTGAACATCAGTGTGCAAATGTCTGTTTGTGTCCCTGGTCTCAGTTCTTCTGGATATATACCCAGTAGTGGTATTGCCATGTGGCAAATCTGTATTCAACTTCTTTAGGAACTGACAAACAGTCCTCCACAGTGGCTGTACCATTCTGCATTCCCATCAACAGTGAATAAGCATTCTTTTCTCCACATCCTCTCCAATATTTACAGTTTTCTGACTTTTTAATAGTGCCCATTTTAATAGGTGTGAAATGATATCTCATTGTAGCTTTGATTTGCATTTCCCTAATCGCTAGTGATGTTGAACACTTTTTCATGGATTTTCTTTCCATTTGTATTTTTTCTTGGGACAAATGTTTGTCTATTCAAGTCTTTTGTCCATTTTTTAATCGGGTCATATGTCTTTTTATTGTTGAGTTGTAGCTTCTCTTATATATCATGGATATTAAACCAGCATTTATTTCTTTCTGATTATTTATGCTACTTCCATTTTCAGTCTCACTCTTGAGTTTCCTCTTTTTCTAAGTATCCCAGCAGGAATGACTCCAGAGTACTAAGATTCTTGAGGTTATGGAAAAGGAATACAGAAGTATTTGCTATAAGGGGAATTCAAAATTGGGAAAGTATTATACTTTACTAATAAGTATAATTCTAGAAGCACATAGAAGGGGAAAGGGCCAAGGAAAGTTTCACAGTAAAACTTTGCCTGACCTTGTAAGTACATAGTGTGTTCTGGGAATAGTTAATAGTAGCTGTCATTTTATTGAGCACTTATTATATAAGATACTGCCTTAAACAGTTTATTTACCTCATCTCACATATAACCATCACAACAACCTTATAAAATAAGTATCCTCACCTGTAAAATGAAGATAACTTCTAACTCATGGGGTTGTTGTAATAATTACATGAATTAATATCCGTAAAGTGATTAGAACTATGCCTGGCTCATAGCAAGTGCTCAATAAGTATTATCTGTAATCATTATGATCATTCTAAGGAAGTAGGCTTAGGATGAATTAAGTAGCTTGATTAAGGTTACATAGCTGGGAACCAAATCTGGTGGTATTGTGAATTTTGTATAACTCCAGTGTTGTAGCTCCTAAATTATTTGGTGTAATTGGGCCTATAAGCAAGGTAAGTGGCAGAAGTCAAAGCTGGAATCAGAGTTGTACTAAGGAGTAAGTACTTTATCTTGTTCCTGGCACACTATGAAATATTTAAATGCTTAATTTTATCATTTACACCAGAACCTATTTTAGCAGGAAAATTATGGCCGTATTTTGTATATGTATTATGCAAACACAAGTGTCATGTACCGATGACATTTTTTAAAGTTTTAAAATTGTGCATGATTGACTTTTCCAATTTTTTTCATTAATATTCATTGGCTATATATTTATTTGTTTTGTGATTTTGCTAGTAATTACTAACTCACAGTTGTTGAAATTGACCAAAAAGGAATTTTAAATTATTATAAATATGTCAAATAACAACAGGAAAAGATTAATATAATGAGTGAAGAGGTAGCGTATTTCAGAAATGAAATGGAAATGTTAAAAAAAGAACCAAGTAGAAAATTCAAAGCTGAAAAATATATTATCTGAAATTAAAAAAAAAAAAATTAGATGGACTTGAAGGTTGATTGGACTCTACTTTGTAGAAAAAAAGAATCTGTAAACTTGAAGACAGGCGAATATATTTTATCCAAATTGAAGCAGACAAAGAGGGGGAAAAAAAGAAATGAACAGAGGAGCAGTAATCTATGAGATAATATTAAGTGGTATAGCATATGTGTAGTTTGAGTCCAAGAAGGGGAGGAGAGGGAAAATGGGGCAGGAAAAGAAATTAGGATTTGATGGAAAACATCAACCCAAGGTCCAAGAATCTCTACAAATCTCAAGCAAAATAAACACAAAGAAATCACATTTAGGTTCATCATAATCAAAATGCTGAAATGCAGTGATAAAGAAAAAACTTAAAAGCAGCTAGAGAATCAAAAGCCACATTATGTATAGGGGAACCTAAGATAAGAATGGCTAACTCCTCATCAGAAACCATGCAAACTTTAAGCCAATAGAATGACAATTTTCAATTAATTAAAGAAAATACTGTCATCCTAGAATTCTCTGTTCAGCAAAATTATCTTTCAAAAATGAAGGTAAAATAAAAATATTTTTAGATTAATGAAAGCTGACAAAACCTGTTGCCATCAGATTTGCACTACAAGAAATGTTAAAGGAAATACTCTGATAAGAGTAATTAATCAGAATTTCTAGATGAGAAAACCAAAACCCAGAAAGGTAAAGTGACTTTCCTAAGATCACATAGCTCAAAAGTTGCTCGGTTAGGACTAGAATTCTAGTCCAGTGCTCTTTGGGAAACAGTTTAGAATACTGAGTAGAAAACGCAAGTGACTTTGGGATCAAGATGGTGGAGCGAAAAGCTTCAGGTCTCTTTCCCCCCACAGAAACTTTGAAAACCAGCAAGAACTGACAGAAGCATCTTTCTCAAACAGTAACAGGACAAGCACCAAATCAAGAAAAAGGCCACTGAAAAGCAAGAGGATCAATATTGTTAGACTCCATCTATACAAAATATAAATACAAATAAATTATGGAATTGGAAATAGATTAGATATTATATATGGATAGAGAGATTGATTGAGAGGTGACTACTGAGGGTAAGGATCTTTGTTTGTTTTTGTTTTTTGTTTCTTTTTTTGGTTGTTTAAGCAAGGAAAATGCTCTAATATTGATTGATGAATGCATAACTCTGATTATATCAAATGCCATTGATTATACCCTTTATATGGATTACTCAGGGGTTCTTAACCTTTTTTGTTCCATGGACCCCTTTGCCAGTCAGGTGAAAACCATGGACCCCTTACTAAGTCCATACTATATTGTGCATTATTTAATAATTATATCACACCCTGACCAACATGTCCCCATAAGAATGTTTTTTTCTGAATTTTCAATTTAAGCTCACGTACCCCCTGAAATCTTTCCACAGTCCCCTTGGGGGTCTGTGGACCCCTGGTTAAGAACCCCTGGATTATATGGTTTATGAATACATTTCAAGAAAATTGATACATTTAAAAAACCAGTAGGATCTCCTGTCACCCTGACTGGTCCCTCCCACAACACTTACTGGCTTGGTGCTTTGCTGACAGAGTTCCCGTGTAGATCTCTGGTCCCAGTTCCATAGAGAGCATAGTAACCCTCTTATACATACTAGAAGCTTGTATGTCTGGCCTAACTGTCTGGTGGTGGCCTGAGGACTTGCCCTCCATCCCAGAATTTGCCCCACGTGTAAAAAGTGACTCCTACAGAATGCTGTGGAAGAATAGTCTAGTGGCTGCTTGGGAAGGGACTGCTGGCTATAGGACATACAGTGCAGTGCCTGGGATTCTGAGGAAACTGTTGCCTAGGCAAGAGAGGGCAATCATATCCATGTAAAAGGGAGGTGGGGTTTGGGGTGGGGGAGGGCAGTATTCCTAGGGCCAAAAATGCATGCCCTACATTTTGGCATGGAGCTACATTCTAAACTGTGTAGATAAGCTCTGAAGTAAAGCACTCACGTAGGTCAATCTGCAAAGACTAAGAAAGATATTTTCTTTCCTCCTTTTTTTTTTTTTTTTTTTTTTAACAATTTATTGAAGTATATCATTCATACATGAACATACACAAACTATAAGTGTTCAGTAAACATCGTGAACTTACAAAACAAACATGCATAACATCATACAGGGCTCCACCCCCCACCCCCCCACAAACACTCCGCATTGTTGTGAAACATTTGTAACAAATCACAAAAGGGCATCATCAAAGTATTACTGCTAACTATAGTCCGTATCTTCCTCCCCTTTACATTTTTTAAGTATTTATTAATTTACTTACTTTTATCCATGTTTAAACACCCCCCCCGCCCCATTTTTTGCTGCTTCTGTGTCCATTTCCTGCCCTCTCTTCTCATCCTTCTTCTCCTGTCTTCACTGGGATTCGAATCTCGGAACCTCCAATGTGGGAAAGAGGTGTCCTACCACCTGCACCACCTTAGTTCCTGGTTTTTCGGTGCGTCTCATCTTGGCTCTCCCTTGTGTCACTCTCCTGTTACGTCATCATCTTGCTGCGTGGTGTGCGGGGCCTGGTGGCCCACGCACCTTCTATATTTTTCTTTTTTAAATTTTTACCGGGAGGTCCCAAGGATTGAACCCAGGTCCCTCCATATGGGAGACAGACGCCCAACCACCTGAGCCACATCTGTCCCCCTGCTATATCTCTTAAGGTTGACCA
Organism: Tolypeutes matacus; assembly: GCA_026826555.1. NCBI lineage: Eukaryota > Metazoa > Chordata > Mammalia > Cingulata > Chlamyphoridae > Tolypeutes > Tolypeutes matacus. Next base: position 16,639,271 of record JAKSZT010001178.1, read on the forward strand.
AAGATACCCAAAGTTACAGTCTTTTCCCATACAGGGTGGTCATATAATAAATAAATATAATGCTGGCTTAGTTTATCACCAGCATTCCAAAAACCAGAGCTAGGGAGAAAAACTAGGTCTGGGGACACATCCATGATTTCTAATATAGCGAATGTTTAGCCTACCTGATTATCACAAGATCAGGATAGCAATAATATTCTCATGAAAGCTCTCTCTTAATACTAGCTGGATAGACACTTAAGAAATAGATGCCTCAGAGTCTAAATTCTGGCGTTAACACATTAAAATAACAAAATGTCTAGGTTTCAACAAAAGATTACAAAACATGCAAAGAAATGGGAAGTGATGGCCCAGGCAAAGGAGAAGATAAAAATATCAGAAACCTTGGGAAGCAGATGTGACTCAAGCAGTTGGGCACCCACCTAACACATAGGAGATCCTGGGTTCAGTTCCCAGTGCCTCCTAAAGAAGACAAGCAAGACAGCGAGCTGGCGTGACAGGCTGGTGTAGTGAGCTGATGCAAGAAGATAACACAATGAAATGATGTTGAGGAAACACAATGAGAGACACAACAAGCAGGGAGTGGAGGTGGCTCAAGTGAGTGAGCGCCTCCCTCCCACATGGGAGGTCCTGGGTTTAGTCCCCAGTGTCTCCTAAAAAGAAGACAAGCAGACTCAGCACACAGTGAACAGACACAGAGAGCAGACAGCGAGCACAAACAACCAAGAGCAGGGAGAGAAATAAATAAATAAAATAAATCTTTAAAAAAAAAATATTTCAGAAACCTTCAGTGAGGAGGATCAGGCCTGGGAGTTTCCAGACAAAGACTTAAAAAAAAAAAAAAAAAAAGGTTCTAAATAAGCTCAAATTACTAAAGGAAAACATGGACAAAGAACCAAAGTAAATCTGGAAAACAGTAGATGAATACAAGAAAATATCAATAGAAAGATAGAAATTATGAAAAGGAACCAAACAAAGTTGAAGACCACAGTAACAGAAATTAAAAATTCCTTAAAATGGTTCAACAGCAGATTGGATCTGACAGAAGAATCAGTGAACATGAAGATAAGACAGTTGAAATTATTCAGTTTTTTGTTTTGTTTTGTTTATTTTATTTATTTTTTTAAAAGCTACTTAGAGTACATAAATGTTACACACAAAAATATAGGGATTCTCATATGCCCCACTTCCCAATATTCAGTTTTAGAAGCAGGAGAAAGAATGAAGAAAAAGTGAACAGAGCCTGAGAAGCCTATGAGACCCTATTAAGGGTACCAATATATGCATTATGGGAATCCCAGAAGAAGAAAAAAGGGAAATGAACAAAGAGAATATTCAAAGAAATAAAGGTTGATAATTTCCCAAATTTAACAAAAGACATGATTACACACAGCCAAGATGCTTAATGAACTCCAAACTGGATAAACCCAAATAGACCTTACCACACCATGTTATAATCAAACTGTCAAATGCCGAAGATAAAGAGATTATTCTGAAAGCCACAAGAGAGAACCAAGTCACATAAAAGGAAGCCTCAATAAGATTTAAGTGCCAATTTCTCATCAGAAACCATGGCAGCAAGAAGGCAGTGGGAAGACATATTTAAAGTGCTGAAAGCAAATAATTGCCAACCAAGAATTCTATATCTGGTGAAAGTGTCTTTCAAAAATGAGGGAGGGGAGCGGATGTGGCTCAAGTGGTTGAGTGCCTGCTTCCCACATGGGAGGTCCTGGGTTCAATCCCTGGTCCCTGGTACGTAAAAAATTTAAAAAAAAAAAAAAAAAATTAGGGAGGGATTAAGACATTCCCAGATAAACAACACATGAGAGACTTCATCACCACTAAACCAGCCATGCAAGAAATGCAGAAGTAATTTTGCAGCTGAAGTGAAAGGACACTAGACAATTGACTAAAGCCATGTGAAGAAATAAAGATCTCTGGTAACAAAATGACATGAAATGTTAAGTTGTATGTATATATGGTAACAGAATAAACATTTAAAAAAATTTATATGTAACTACACTACACAAACAATGAACCCTAAAATAAATCATGGACTCCAATTAATAGTGCAATTATAAAAATGTGTTATCATCACTTGAAACAAATGTTCCATACCAATGCAAGGTGTTGGTGGTAGGGTGGTGTATGGGACTCCTGAATTTTTTGCAGAGAGAGAAGAAAGAAAATGCCAAAGGTGGCAAAATGTTATAATAGGTGGATCTGTGTATCTGAGGGCAGTGGGGGTATGTTGGAATTCTCTATATGGGATTTGTATTTTTTACACAATTTTTTCAAATTAAAAAGTTAAAAATAAATAAAAATTTAAAAAGTAGTTTACTTAATATGGTGGATTAGAAAAACACAGGACTGTCTTCTCTCCCAGAAAAATAGCTAGAGGACAGGCAGAAACAGCCTGGGAAAAAAATTGTTCTAGGGTTTAGGACAGAGGGAAGGCTGGACACCACCAAGAAGAGAGAGGAGCACAGGAAAAAAAAAAAAATCCATGGAAAGACTGAGTAGAAGCTGCAGCTGTAGCTGCCGGTGCCCTTCCCCCACCACACAAGCAGACAATTTTGAAATCTCTGGCCTCGGGCCGGTGGCTACAGACAGAGGAGGCCACTGGAACTCACCTCCCCAGGAAACGGGAGAAAGACGGACGCAGCCTAAGGCTGATTCAGCTTTTGGCCTACAGATTTGGTCTGCTGTGTCCCAGGAGCTCTTCCAGCATGGGAGGGGCCATGCCATTGTTTGCCCTGGGACTCTGCACTGGACTAAAGAGATTCAACCCTTTCATTCACCCTCGCTACTGATCAGGACTGGTTGTTGAGGACGCAAAGGGTGGTGAAATTATTTCCTACCTGGGAAAAGGGAGAGGGCTGCCTGCACAGGTTGGAGAGCAAGCTTCTGAGAAAGTTTGAATTGCAAGGCTCTTAGCCTCTAGGCAGGATTCTCTATCACATTGATTAGGTCTGTGTTGCAGCAAACCACTCCTACCAGACTTTGAACTGGTAGGTCTGCAAAAGAGCACCATCTGCTGGCCAAACAAGGAAGTGCATGTGAGGAAACTAAACATTAAGTAAAAGACACATACTACTCAGTCTGTCAAACGTCAAAGATAAAGAGAAAATTCTGAGAGCACCAGGGAGAAGCAAACCATCACATATAAGAGATACCCAGTAAGATTTATTGTGGCTCTCTCATCAGAAACCATGGAGACGAGAAGACAGTGGTATGATACAATTAGGATATTGAAAGAGAAAAGTTGCCAGCCAAGAATTCTTTATCTAGCAAAATTGTCCTTCAAATATGAAGGTGAGTTTAAAATATTCACAAATAAACAGAAACAAAGAAAGTGCGTAAAAAAGAATCCACCTTTGTAGGAAGTACTAAAGGGAGCCTTACAGTCTGAAAGGAAAAGACAGGAGAGAGAGGCTTGGAGGAGAGTGTAGAAGGCAAAAATAGCAGAAAGGATAACCAAAAGAGTAAAAATACAGATGAAAATAAGATATGACATATGAAAACCAAAGAATAAAATGTTGGAAGTAAAGAATGCATTTACAGTAATATCTTTGAATGTGAATGGATTAAACTCACCAATCAAAAGATATAGACTGACAGAATGGGTAAAAAACCATAAGCTATCCATATGGTGTCTGCAAGAGACTCACCTTAGATCCAGGGATACAAACCAGCTGAAAGTGAAAGATTAGAAAAAGATACTCCACAAAAATGTTAACCAAAAAAGAGCAAGGGTAGCATATGAGACAAAACAGACTTTAAATGCAAAAGAGCTACAGGAGAGTTACAGAAGGTCATTATATATTAATAAAAGGGATAATCCACCAGGGAGAAATAACAGTCGTAAATATCTATGCACCTAACCAGGGTGCCCCAAAATACATGAGACAAACTCTAGCAAAAGAGAAGGGAGAAATAGATATCTCTACAATAATAGTTGGAGACTTCAACATACCACTCACATCATTAGATAGAACAACTAGACAGAAGATCATCAAGGAAACAGAGAACTTGAACAATATGGTAAACGACCTAGACCTAACAGGCATATACAGAACGTTGCACCAAAACTCCGTGGGTTATACATTCTTCTCAAGTGCTCATGGATCTTTCTCCAGGATAGACCTCAGGTTAGTTCACAAAGCAGGTCTTAATAAATAAAAAGAAAGATTGAAATTATACAAAGCACCTTCTCAGACCATAATGGAATGAAACTGGAAATCAATAATAGATGGGAAAGAGAAAAATCGCAAATGTGTGGAAGCTGAGCAACACACTCCTAAACAATTAGTGGGTCAAGGACTTAAATTCAGAATATATAAAGAACTATTACAACCAAATGATAAAACAAACAACATAATTAAAATATGAGTAAAACATATGAACAGACACTTCACAAAAGAAAGTTATGAGTAGCCAGTAAGCACAATAAATTACATGAAAAGATGCACGTCATTATAGTCACCAAGGAAATGCAAATTAAAATAGGAGATATCACCACACAACCACTAGAATGGTTAAAATAAAAAAGAATGGTAATACCAAGTAGTAGAGCACCTGGAACTCTCACAATTTGCTTTTGGGAATATAAAATGATACAAACTCTTTGGAAAACAGTTTGGCAATTTCTCACAAAATTAAACACATGATTGCCATATGACCCATAAGTTTCACTCCTATGAGTTCCATATGAATGGAGAACATAATATCCACACAAATACTTTTAAATGAATATTGACAGATTTATTCATAATAGCTCCTAACTGGAAACAACCCAAATGCCCAACAACATGAATGCATAAACAAATTGTGTCTTTGATCTATTTTGAGTAAATTTGTATAAGGTGTGAGACAGGGGTCCTCTTTCTTTCTTTTGGATATGGATATCCAGTTCTGCCAGCACCATTTGTTGAACAGGCTGTTCTGGCCCAGCTGGGTGGGCTTAACAGCCTTGTCAAAAATCACTTGACCATAGATGTGAGGGTTTGCTTCTGAACCATAAATCTGGCTCCCTTGGTCTATATGTCTATCTTTATGCTAATATCATGCTGTTTTTTACCAATGTAGCTAGGTAAATGATTTAAAGTCCAGAAGCGAGAGTCCAACTTTGTTCTTCCTTTTTAAGATTTTTCTGGCTATTTTGGGCCCCTTACCCTTCCAAATAAATTTGATAATTGGGTCTTCCATTAAAGGCTGTTGGAATTTTTTTGAGGATTGCATTGAATATATCAATTTGGGTAGAATTGACATCTTAACAATATTTAATCTTCTAATCCATGAACATGGAATGGTCCTCCACTTATTTAGGTCTTTGATTTCTTTTAGCAATACGTTGTAGTTTTCTGAATAGAATTGCTTTACTTCATTGGTTAAGTTTATTCCTAAATATTTGATTCTTTTAGTTACTATTGTAAATGGACTTTTTTCCTGATTTCCTCCTTAGATTGCTCATTACTAGTGTATAGAAACACTACTGATTTTTGCATATTAATCTTGTATCCTGACACTCTCCTGAATTCGTTTATTAGCTCTAGTAGCTTTGTTGTAGATTTTTTCAGAATTTTCCAGGTACAGAATAATATCATCTGCAAATAAAGAAAGTTTTACTTCTTCCTTTCTGGTTTTGGATGCCTTTTATTTCTTTTTCTTGCCTGATTGCTCTAGTTAGAACCTCTAGCAGTATATTGAATAACAGTGGTGACAGTGGGCATCATTTTCTTCTTCCTGATCTCAATGGGAAAGCTTTCAGTCTTTCACTGTTGAGTTCAGTGTTAGCTGTGGGTTTGTCATATATGCCCTTTAGCATATTGAGAAAGTTTTCTTTTGAAGTATTTTTATCAAAAAAGGATGCTGGATTTTGTCACCTGCCTTTTATGCATCAGTCAAGATGATGTGTGATTTTTCTTCTTTGATTTATTAATGTGATTTATTATACTGTTTGATTTTCTTGTGTGGAATTACCCTTGCATGCCTGGTATAAAATCCACTTGATCATGATGAATAATTCTTTTTTTTAACAAATCAATTTTATTGATACATATTAATAAAGCATCAATCCATCCAAAGTGTACAATCACTGGTATTTGGTATAATCACATAATTGTACATTCATCACTTCATTTCTAGAGCATTTTCATTATTCCAATAATAATAATGAAGAAAAAAAAACAAAAAACAAAATCTCATCACCTCTCAATCTCTCTATGCTTCCCTTGCTTTACATTGCTGCTATTGTTTCAATCTCTCTAGTTTATTTGTAATTTATATTTTGTAAAAACATTCTTATATATGAAGTATCACCCATATTCGTATTTTACATGAGGTTCACTATATTATACAGTCCTATGTTACATTTTTTAGCTTTCCTTCTAGTAATATACATAACCTTAGACTTACCATTTCAACCACTGTCATACCCATATAAAGCTCTGCTAGTTACAAACACTATGATGTGCTTTCACCACTTTTTGAATAATTCTTTTCATGTGTTGTTGGATTTGAATAACAAGCATTTTGTTGAGAATTTTTGCACCTATATATATTTGGGAAATGGATCTGTAATTTTCTTTTTTTAGTAATATCTGCATTTGGCTTTGGTATTAGGGTGATATTGGCTTCATAGAATGAATTTGGTAGCATTCCTTCCTGTTCAATTTTTTTTGGAAGAGTTAGAGTAAGATTGGTACTAAATCTTCTCTGAAGCCATATGGTCCAGGGCTTTTCATTTTGCGGAGTTGTTTGATGACTGTTTCAATCTCTATGCTTGTGATTGGTTTGTTTAAGTCTTCTATTTCTTCTAGGGTCCTTGTAGGTTATACATATGTTCCTAGGAATTTGTCCATTTCATCTACATAGTCTAGTTTGTTGGCTTACAGCTGTTCATAGTATCCTCTTACGATGTCTTTTATTTCTGTGAGGTCAGTAGTAATGACCCCATTTTAATTTCTGATTTTATTTATTTGCATCTTCTTTCTTTTTTCCTTGTCAGCCCTTTTAGTATTTGTCACTTTCTTTAGTTTTTCCTGCAAAGCTCATCTCTTGGTTACAGACGCTCATGGTTTCTCTTTATCTGTGAATATTCTAAGCTTGCCCTCATTTTTGAAAGACAGTCTTGCCAGATATGAGATTCTTGGCTGGCAGTTACCTCTTTAAGTATCTTAAATATATCATACCTCCAAATATCTCTTACCTCTATGGTTTCTTATGAGAAATCAGCATTTAATATTATCGGACATCCCTTGTATGTGATGAACCATTTTTTTTCTTGCTGCTCTTAGGATTCTCTCTTTATGTTTGGCATTTGACATTCTGATTAGTATGTGTCTCAGAATAGGTCTATTTGGATTTATTTGGATGGGAGTACATTGTGCTTCTTGGACATGGATATCTATGTTCTTCAGTAGGGGTGGGAAATTTTCTACCATTATTTCCTCAAATATTCCTTCTGTTCCTTTTCCCTTCTCTTCTCCTTCTGGGACACCCATGACTTGTATATTTGCATGTCACTTGCTGTCATTTAGTTCCCTGGGACCCTGTTCAATTTTTTTCCATTCTTTTCTTTATCTATTCTTTTGTATGTTTGCTTTTGGAGGCCTTGTCTTCATGCTCACTGATCCTTTCTTCTCCCTCTTCAAATATGCTGTTACATGCCTCCATTGTATTTTTAATTTCATTTATTGTGCCTTTCATTTTCATAAGATCTGCTATTTTTCTATGTATGCTTTCATATTTTTCTTTGTGCTCACCCAGTGTCACCTTAATATCCTTAATCTCATTAGCCATCATATTGAATTTATTAAGGAAATTTGTTTGAACATCTATGACTAGGTGTCTCAACTCCTTTATGTCATCTGGAGGCTTAGCTCTTTCCTTTGATTGGGCCATATCTTCCTGTTTCTTGTTATGGATTGTAACTTTTTGTTAGTGTCTCGGCATCTGATTTATTTGATGTATTTATTCTGGGCTTGAAATCATGTAGTATAAATCTTTCAACCTTGTTCTTCATTTTGAAAAGTGTTCAGGCTATTCTAGGTCCTTTGCATTTCTGTATAATTTGAGAAATAACTTGTTACTTTCTGTAATAAAGCTTAATGTGATTTTTATTGAGAGTGTGGTGAATCTATAGATCAATTAAAAACAATTTTATATCGTAAAAAGATTTAATTTTCTACTTCATTAATGTAATATATGTCTGTTTAGTTATTCTTTAATTTTTATCAGTAGTATTTTATAGTTTTCACTATACACATCTTTTATCTCTGAGAATTTCATGTTTTATGCTATTGTAAATTTTATTTTTAATTTCATTTTCCAATAGTTTATTCTTGGTTTGTAGAAGTACAATTGCTTCTTATATATTGACCTTGTATTCTTAGACCTTGCTAAATTCTCTTATGGATAGCATTTTTTCCTTTGCATAATTGAATTAAAATGTTTTATTTAACAGCCACAGATCATCCCCATGGGCTAGGCAGTAGACATAAGACAACCAGGACCTATCAGGCTCAGTGCAACTTCTCAGACTTCAACAGGGTGAGTACCTGTCAGCAGCTCATGTCATCAATAACTCTATGTGTACCTGCTTGCACTATCCCTATGAGCCAGTCCTGCCTAGCACCTTGGTGACCCTTGCCAGCTCAATGGGCTGTACACGACTTGTGTCCATGATGTTAGCATGGCAGCAATTTGGGTGAGAGCTCTAGTAGTTTTTGATTATAGATTTTTTAGGATTTTCTGTATATACGATCATGTTTTCAAATAAACACAATTTTACTTCTATTCCAATCTTTATCCTTTTATGTAATTTTTCTTGCCTTATTACATTGATTATGACTTCTTATATTATATACAATGTTGAATAAAAGTGGTAAGAGAAAACATCATTGTCTTTTTCTCAATCTTAAGGAAAAATGTTCAGTCTTTTACCACTTAGTATAATATTAGCTATAGTTTTTTTGTTTTTGTTTTCCGTAAATGCCCTTTACCAAGTTACAGACATTCTCTTTTATTTGTGCTTATTGTGTTTGGTGTTTATTGAACCTCTTCTGTGAGTTTAGTTTTTTCATCATATTTGGAAAATTCTCAGTCATTATTTCTTAAAATATTTCTTCTCTGCCTACTCTGTCTTCACTGTGGGACTCCAGTTATATGTAAGGTAGACCACTTGATATACCACTGAAGCTCTGTTGTTACTGTTTTTTTTATTTATTTATTCATTTATCCCCCCCTTGCTGCCTGCGCTCGCCGGGCCAGCCAACCACGCCGTGCGGGTGGGCCTGCCCCCACCAGGAGGCCCCGGGAACCGAACCCGGGGCCTCCCACATGGTAAACGGGAGCCCCACTGATTGAGCCACAGCCGCCTCCCATGTTGTTACTGTTTTTTTAAGCCTTTTTGCTTCTGTATGTGCTTTTGATAGTTTCTATTGCTATTTATTCAACTTCACTGATCTTTCTTCTCCAGTATATAATCTGCTGTTCATCCCATCCAGGGAATTTTTCATTTCAGGTAGTATAGTTGTAAGTTCCAGAAGTTCCATTTGTTTTCTTTTTTATGTCCTCCATTTCTCTACTCATTATGTTCATGTTTTCCTTTAAATTTATAAATATACTTATGATATATGATATGATATGACGTTATCTGCTAACTCTGTCATGTCTTTTATTTTTGGTTCTGTCTCTTCCTTGTTATAGGTCTCATTTTCATATTTTTTTTGCACATTTGGTAATTTTGATTGGATGCTCACCGTTGTAAATATGACAGTGTTGAGTCAGGATTTTGTTGTCTTCATGTAAAATTATTGAGTTTTGTTTTTGTGGGTAGTTAAGTTAGTTTTGACTTAATTTTATCCATTTGAGCTCTTTAAAATCTTTGTTAGGATGGCTTTAAATTGGCCTTTACTCATGGACTAGTTTAGTCCTATGGATAGGACACAACCCTCCTGTGTTCAGTGAGATCACTCCCCTCTAGATGGTTGGAACTTGAACATTTCCCACTGCTAGGTGAACTCTAGGTATTTGTTTTTAGCTCTTTGATAGTTGTTCTTTCCCAGTGGCTATTTGTTGTTCATCCTCATGAAGTGTTACCCTGTATTCGCAGCTTAGCTTTCAGCCAAAGATGCAAGGGGACACTGTAGATTTCTGGAGCCTTTTTTCTCTGTTGCTTCCGTCTTTTTGATACTTGCCTCTGAAAATTCCATTTGCTTTAGCCTCTCTAAACTCCAATCTCTTTATCCTCAACTCAGCAAGATTGTCATGTTCCATTTGAGTTCCCCCTCCCAGTGCTGCTTTCTGGAAAGAGCCTCTAGGAAGAAAGCGAAGGCAATCATAGAGTCTACTTAATTTGTTTCCCTTCTCTCAAGGATCACAGCCATGTGCAGCTATCAATTATATGGAAGTACTTATTTTATATATTTTCCAGTGTTATCGTTATTTATGTTGGGAGGGCAAATTTAGTTCAGTTACTCCATCATGGCCAGAAATGGGAGTCTTTCTGGTCCATTTCATCAATTTTTAAAAATTGAGTTAAAATTTACAGAACATAAAATTAACCATTTAAAACTATAACCCTTGTTCAATTTTAAATGAATATTTGGAATGTTCCAAATTCTTCCTATATTTCCAGATACTTGTATTTATTCAAATAAAATATTTTAAAGGATTTGGAGTGAGAAACTTTCTCTATGTAAGACTTGAGTTAGTAAAAAGAACATCAGTGTTCTCTGTCCCAAAAGAAACATCATTATGGGTATTTTCACTTAAACCTGAAAGAATTCAGATTGGTTTCTTTTAATATGTTAAAAATACAGAATCCCATATATGATAAAAAGTAGTTTATGCTAATAAACTATAGTTTATGTATTTCTTGGATGAAAGTAAATACCCAGAAGAGCAATAGACAAAAAAGTGGGGAGGGGTCATGATGAAGAATCACCTCCTTGGGAACACAGTACAGAAAAAATGTTTGATTGGTACCTCTTACTCTAAGCACTCTGTTTTCTACTTTTAAAAAATTACTTTTAATTTTTCACTTATACTTCTTTTGCTCACCTGAGGAACTGAATAACTACTGTTACTTCTTCTGTTGAGATTGCCCATTGTGATTATGTGTACTCTACTTCCTCTCTTTGAGTCCTACCTGACATCAATAGCCCTTTTTAGTAGCTGGAAAAGTCTTGGACTCATTATGGGGTACTTAAGAGAAGGTACAAAACTATTTTCAAAATTGTTGAAGCTATTAGATTATCTCAACCTCTCTTTCAGTTAGGATTGTTGAAGCTTGGGAAAGAAAAGCTCTAGGGTCAAGGGTGTGAATAAGGTAGCTATAGGGAGTCTACAAAAGGTGACACTTAGGAGAAAGCTCGGACTTAAAAGGTGGGCCAACGCTTAGGGGTTAGAATGTCCATGTATAATGAAGGTTAAGGTGAGAAACTGGGAGATATTCAGGGTCTTGCAGACTAGGAGAGCCATAGGGGAGGAGGTGCTGAGGAGGTGCTGAGGGGCAAAATTATTCCAAATAAAGTTTATGATAGAAGAACAGAGGTGAGATACCTGTAAGAAAAGACTGAGGCAACTCTTGCTTTGGTAATTGATTCTTACTTTGTGGATGGGATACAACCAATATAACCTCTAAATGGGAATAAATAGGCCATGTTATATAGGGTTTAAGTTAATTTGGCAAAAATTGGGAACTACGGAATGTATATGACAGATCCTTTATACTATCACTACAGTCATATATTGAGTTAAAATGCTTTAAAACTTTTGTTTTTGAATTAGTTTGTTCATTTTTTTTAAAAGCTGCCGTGTATTAATAAATAATAGGAGCAAAGTAGGATTTCTTTTTCTAATACCTACCTATGTTAGGAGTTTTTTATGGTGCTGTGCCAGTCTGTTGCTTCTAAAATACCATCAATATACATCATTTATATTTTTGTGTGAATTTCATAGGTTAAGCTATTTGTTGTTAGTAATTTTCAAGTTAAAAAAGTTTTTAGCACTGGTGATTTTTATCCTTTTCTCAGTTTGAGTCATTCACACTTAAAACACATTAATCGAGGAAGAGTAAAGAAAGCCTTAACAAGGTCTGCCAAAGTCTCTACTAGGTTTTCAGGAACCAGAGATAAAAATCTCCAGTCTTATCTATGGTGAAGAAAATCAGAGCCTCTGGGACACTCTAAAATCCTTACTATTCCCCTGTGAAAATTAGAAGCAGGAAAAGGATTTTCAGAATTTTAGTCATAAATACTAGCTGATTGGGTTTTCAAATTCTATGCATGAGTCTTTTACCAAGTATTTTTAGGTAACATTCTTGCTATTTTTGTTTGTTTCCTTTTTTTCTTTGTTTTTTCCACCCACATGTGTTTAATTTCTTAAGGTTGTTTAGAATGATTTTGTTTGCTTCAGACCCTCCCCAATTTTGTTTGCTTGCAAAGTTGGTTTTCCTACAAACTTGTAGGAATGGTTTAAGTGAAACTTGATAGAAGTCCTGGTTAACAGTTGTTCTGCCTAGAGTAAAGTGTGTGTGTGTGTGTGTGTGTTGTGTGTATCAGCTTTGGTCAGCTGCACTGACAGAGCTGGACCAAGATATATTCCTGCGTTAATCAAGGCCACACAGACAGAGCTCAAGGAAGTATAACCCTTGCTTCAGGAAGTTTTGAGACAATTGCTATTTATAACCAGTGTACAGTAGAACTTAAGATCAGGTCTTCACTTAGTCAGTAGAAAAAGTTTTCTGCCAAATTTTCACATTTGAGGAAACAGTTTATGGGTCTAACTGAGTGAAGCCTCTATGTGAAAGGAAGAAATGTGACAGTGACAGTAAGTATTTTTGCTGACTTGGGTTAAGGGTGTGGTGGCAGAGATGTGGGAAGTTCAGACAGTGACACATTAGATTATTACATTTTAAAGCAACTAATAGTTAATTGGATTGTCTTGAGTATGGTGTATATGGAATTCTCTGCTGATGATAGTAAAATTGAAATAAGAATATGTAATGGACTAATATTATCTATCAACATAGGACATGAGGAGGAAATTAGCTATTGGTGTGTTTCCAGACTAACTGGCTCTTGCTGTGGACATAACATAAAACTTTTGGTCATTGAGGTATATTTCTTTGTATGCTTTTTATACTGCTCCATTGGTCCTTGTTTCATTAAGAAAAGATACATAAATAGTTGATTTAGTAAAAAATAATATTGTATACTGCTACATGTAATTTCTTATAAAACCCCATTCTACCTAACTTTAGGAAATTAAAATATGGTAGAACATTAAAGCTACAATTTGAAAAATACCACAAGTAATGTTTTCTCAGTACTATTATATCAGTCACCTTAGGTGTGTCTTTATGGAGTGGAATTATGTAATAGATATCAGGTACATTTTTACATATGCAGTATAAATGAACTATTTAGAGATAGGCAGCCAAAGTATTAGTGGAGTTGAAATTTGTAAATTATAAAGCTGTATTAACACATTTTTGTCTCATTTTAATAGGATTATTCAAGATAAAGCTATAGCCATTTTCAGCAAGGATAAAAAATTTTTTTGAAGAGATTTCTGAGTTAAAGATGAATGGACAATATCAGAATCGTTTGGATTCTGACAGGATAAAGAATACATTTTATAGTTTCTTATAATGGAAGCTTTGTAAAACTTCATGACTTATTGTGCACCCATCAGGGAACATGGATGTTGGATTTTCTCGTTCTGCTGTTCAAACATTGTCGAGAAGCCACTGCAAAAATATCAAACAAAAAATTTCTCAGTGGGAAGGAAGGACTAATGGTATACCTAATATAGATAAGTGGCATCCAAAGGACTTTGGAGCAAGGTATAAAAACTGTCATCGGGATATTCTCTCTAAGAAAATACCTGTTGCTGAGGAAAAGAGCAAAAACTTGGATGTAACCAACTCTCAAAATGTGGGTCTAGATCTGAGTGAAGATATCAAAAGCCACGATCAAAGTGATGATGAAAGTGAGAAACATGAATATGATGGTACACACGCCTTTAAAAATGAAGCAGAAACGAAGTGGCTATGTTCTTGGGTCAAACATAATGAAAGCTGGAAAGAAGTTTTGGATCCAGAGACTTCATTACCTCCAGGAAACTTCTATACCTCACAAATATTGTGGAAGAAAATAGAAGCACTTCCCCCAGATAAAGTCTTAAATTTGGCTTTAGAACATTGCAACTCTCCAGACAAAAAACTGGATTTCAGAGTTCTTGATAGTTCATACAGAATAACCAAGAGCCTAGAAAATATTTACTCTGAACCTGAGGGACAAGAATGTGGACCTTCTATAAATCCTTTGCCAAAACCTCGTAGGACATTCAGATATTTATCTGAGTCTGGGGTTATGCCTTATAAAGAAAGAAACTGTGACAGAAAATGCTGTGAAAATACTTCTTGTGCAGACTCTTCTTTGGCCTCTTTTCAGGAGCCTGAACCAAAGAAATATGGTGGAAAAATCAGAGGGAGATCTAAAAGGTATGTTTTTATTTGATAGATGATTTATAAGTAGTTTGCTTCCAGGATTATTGAACTTCTTTTTCCTTTTCAAACCAATTTACATTTCTCTGCTTGGGTAGATCCCTAATTTGAACAAACATATATTGAATAACCCGAGGGTAAAATAACTATAAGAGGAAAAAATAGAAGTATAGGAACTAAGATAATCTACTGACATAGGAGCATCAGAAAAACTTCCACTTTATATCTTTAGGAATCTGAAGGGAAACAAGTACATTCTTCCACTCATTTAATTCGGAATGCTGGCTTTAGTAGATAGTGAACTTTATTAATGAACCTAATGAAGAAGATGATGTGATTGGTGAAGGGCACTAGCCTAGTTTATTGTTCAATAAAACACCTATGTCCTTTACTTATCAATTTCTGTCTACCATACCAATTTATTTATTTATTTATTTATTTATTTTTTTTTTTACCGGGAGGTACCGGGGATCGAACCCCGGTCTCTCCATATGGTAGACGGACGCCGAACCTTTTGAGCCACATCCGTTTCCCTATACCAATTTAAAGATAAGAGTTTTTAAAGACATAACTTTAAAATATATCTCCTCTCTTAAGGAAATCATTTGAATTTGAGGATATTCAGCATTTTCGAAATCGGAACTCACCGAAGATTCGTGAAGAACTGGGAAGAAATTCTCGTTCAGTACTTTATTACACACAGTCTGAGGACAATATCTATGAGGATATCATATGTAGGTGTAATTAAATGTAATGAGTATGTATTTGGTGAAGTCCTTGACTATAGGATGGTATTTTCTTTTACAGACAGGCATATATTGCTCTAGATTTTTCTTTTTAATATGGAAACTTTTGGTGTATCCTTTCTTTTATTCTTTAATTGATTTAATAATTGTACCATTCAGTTCAGAACTAGATGTTTGTATATAGTTTTTTTTTTTTTTAATTCATGTTATCTTTTTTTTTTTTTTTTTTTTAGTTATTTATACCCTCTTCTACTTGTCTTCGTTTTTTGCGCCAGGTCTGATTTTGCGCCAGGTTTGAGCTCTCCCTGCCACGCAGTAGCTCCTTACCAGGAGGCCCCAGGGATCGAACCCAGGGCCTCCCATATGGTAAACGGGAGCCCAACCAATTGAGCCACAGCTGCTTCCCTATATATAGTATTTTGATAATTTTTTTTAGCTCAATTGGACTCCCGAGTGGTTAATAAGCTAAAAGAGATATTGATTTTGAGACCCATATCCCTACAGCAATGTAGAATAAGAAAGCTGAATGTATTTACGCAGTTTTTTATTTCCTTTGCAAGCTATGGCCACTTTGCTTCCATTTAATTATTTTACCCTAAATTTATTTTTTCATTATTTTTCAAGATCCCACCAAAGAAAATCCATATGAAGATATTCCAATACAGCCTTTACCCATGTGGAGAACTCCTTCAGCATGGAAGCTACCACCCCCTAAAAGTACATTCAAAGCACCCAAGGTATGACCAGAGAATTAATTGAAGAAAAGTTTGGAATCTTCTTTATGATCCCTACAAAAGGTTTAAGATTGTTTAACTGGGCCAAAACTAACAGGGACTGCAGGAGTGGAGTTTTTTGGTGGTGGTGGTCTTTGTTTTGTTTCTTCTTTGGGGCACACACAGTTTTTTGTTTTCTTTGAAGCCTTTAGACAGAACACAAACTTTTCAGTTCACTGGAGTTCTCATGCTCCCTGTTATTTTCACATCCGAATTATGGATCAAATTACCAGTCTGCCCCCAGAAAACATTTCTGACCCCTAAAAACAGTCTTCCTTGAGTTAATGAGGACTATGAGCCATTGTTTTCTGGAATTTGATTAGATTGTAGTAGAAATATTTTGGATTAGAAATCTGAGAAACTTCTTTACAAATGATGAAAAAGAAATTATGGAATCCTCATTTGGGGTGATTTTAAAGGAAA
This sequence comes from Tolypeutes matacus, assembly GCA_026826555.1. Classification (NCBI taxonomy): domain Eukaryota; kingdom Metazoa; phylum Chordata; class Mammalia; order Cingulata; family Chlamyphoridae; genus Tolypeutes; species Tolypeutes matacus. Next base: position 16,655,731 of record JAKSZT010001178.1, read on the forward strand.
GATAAGATATTTCTTTTTCTTGGGTAGCTTTGACTCTGCACGAGAACACAGGCATTAACTAGATTAGCTTAGCCCTTACCAATACCTCTTCCCCTATTTAGCTTCCTCCCAAACCTCAATTCCTTCACCGGAAGACTATGGAACTGAAGAACTCACAAGCTTTTTTACGATCAAAGCTCATGAAGGATGCCACTTTGCCCATTACTTTAATGGAATGGAAGTTATTCCGAGCTGGAGAAGTTGCAAACAGGAAAAGGAAAAATCTTCCAGGGGTAAGGACTCCAGTACCTTCATTATTTGACTCTTGCTTCAGCATTTCAATGAATGAGAATAAACTTTAGACTGAAATGAATAATAGCTTATAACTGACCAAGTGACATTTGAAGATTTATAAAGCAGCTTTAAGTTTAAACTTTTACTTATGCAAGATAAAGTCATGAATGACTTTTGCCAACATTTTTTTATAGATTTGGAAAATTGATTTTAGGTAGAAGGCTTCACTTCAGTTACCTTAACTCTCATTAAAATCAGCTGAAGAGCCAGAAGCTCATACAAAAGGACATTCTATCAAGCCAACTTCAGTGTCTTTTGCTCTAATTCACTCACATTAATTGACAAAGTGAATGCAGTTTTGTGCCTGAGTTTACAGATTTTTAATAATGACAAAATATATGCCATTAATTTGGGCCAAAATGTCCATTTAGAGGAAGGAAAAAGAAATCTGACTATTCCTTGGGAATAGAAATTATCAGCAAGTAAGGAAGAGAAGACAGTATGCTCATATGTTGTCTAGACTAGAGTTGTTGGACCCAAAATGAAGAAACTGAGGTTACTTGTAGACAGATCTAAAGACACTTAAGAAATTATATAAAACATTTTTTAAACTCTATGTTATTTTGTTCTTCTGCAATTCAGGGTGTTTTCAGGATTGAGATGATGCCATGCAGATACTATACAGCAATGTAGAAATCAGATCATTTAAATATTCCTTCCTAACCCTCTCAGAATTAGCTGTATGTATTCTTTTAGCCTGCAATTTTTGTACCTGATTTTAACATTACACAACACTAACAGCTGTTTCTTGACTTAGTAATTCCTGATTGGTTCCTTGGGAAATATTCAGTTCCACAAATATGTTAATTCTTCAGATCTATTTCCTGCCCCTCCCTCTTTGATATGTGAAGAGTTAAAAGATTCACAGTTTTGAAAAAGCACGAAATTGAGCTCTCTCAGTGGAAAAAAATATCTTGAACTGTGTATTCTCTTCTGTGTATAGTGAAGAATACTTAAAAATAGGAGGCTTAAAAAACTGCTGGGCATCCTGCAGTAGCCCTCAACTCCTGTGGATCATGCCAGCACAACAAAGCAGCCTCCTACATGGGCCAGAAACAACAGATCCATGTGTTCCCAGGAGAAAGAATACAAACACAGGAGAGATTGCATTTAAGATGTAGCTCTTGGAATGGCAATAACAAATATTTTTAAATTGTGATTGTAGAGATTAATGAGACCCAAGGAGATTTTCAAGTGCTTTTGATTTCATGCCTCAGTGTTTTATTTATTGTGGATCCCCTGAGTACTCAAAGCTTGTTCTTTTTCTGATTATAGGTGTTATAATCAGAAAGATTATATGATCCAACTTTTCTGCTGTTTTCTCCAAAGTTTTTTTAGAAGTGGGACAAAACAAAAAAATGGTAATGAACTCTTGATTATTGGGCAGGAACAGGCTATTAGCATTTCTACCTGTGGCCCTCTTTGGATTAATAGGATAGTGCATATGCAATACAAATTTTGGCTTTGGAGTATCTTCAGGAACAGCACTCCTCCAGAAAAGCATTTTTTATTTATTTTCTCTTTGATGACTAGAGCTACCCCTGGAAGGGAAACTGCTTTCATGGTTTGAAAATCACTGATCTAGTCCATATGCCTTTACTCCACCCTTCCTTTCTTTTCCTTTTGTGGGAGCCTGTGTGTGATTGTTTGCTGAAGTAGATTTCCTAATGTTTTGTATTGTTTTTGTCAAGTGTCTACAGCAATATGGTTCCTATCATTTCTTAGGGAGAATATGCTACAGTATTTCCTACAACTAGAAGGCAAATGTAGGCTCTTCTTCCTAGCTCATAATCTAAATTTAAATTTTATTACCTTGTTATTCCTAGAACAGTCTCCTTTACTTTATAATATTTGAGTTTACTCTTCAAATGCACATTAATAATTAGCCTATCTTTAGTCATTTTATACCCAAAATACATATTTGCCTTATAGATCTTTCCTATAGCCTGTAACAATACCTTTTTAAGCTGGATTATTTTGGTTTTTTTTGTATTGGTAATATTTAAGAATGTTAATTTTTACTTGAATGGCGGCTACACAAAACCTTTAAAAAATCATCCAAAAATATGGGAATAATTAGCATATTGGAAGCATATGCTTCTCATGTTATTTTTCTTGCACTTGACTAATTCACTACCTACTGATTGCCAGGATTGCTAGAGAAACAAGGACAAAAGGGAAAACAAGAACAGTTGTTTCAAGCAACTTTGGTTATTACCTTATATAATATCTCCAACAGTTGTAATTTCAGGCAGTAAATATATTAAATCAGTATAAATAGTTGAGAAAAAACTTGTAATTAAAAAAAAGGAAAGTGAAAATGGAAAAACTAATCAATCAGTTCTTTTAGAACTGTTGATCAGCTCTAATTCTTTCTTCTATTTTATACAAGTATGTCTCTCTGTCTGTCTCTTTCTCTCTCTCTCTCTCTCTCTCTCTCTCTCTCTCTCACACACACACACACACACTCTCTCACACCTCCCAGCAGCACAGAAATAAATCTGATGAGTAATGCCTATTAAATGGAGAAAGGCAGCTATGTAATGATTTAAAAATGAATGGACTGGGATCTACTTGCTTAAGAGCTAGATTGCTGAGAAGAAAGGGGGAAAAAAGCATGGCTTTTGTACTTGAGCATATTTGATAGTCTTCCTATTTTTATGCTATATTTCTCAAATAAATTGTAACTTTAGCATTCCCAGTAGCAAAGACATAAGATAAAAGCTTTCTAAATGTGATTAAGCTCTGTGAAGAATTCCTTGGAACAGAAATAACCGAGCCTCACCCTGCCTTCCAAGTGAATGAGTGTTCACTTCCTATTATGGGCAAGCAAAAACCTGAATTCTATAGTAAAAGCTTGGTCACTATATGGCATGCCATAACCAGATTTCCTGTGTGTTGTGAAATGGAGTGATAAGAAATCTCCCTAAAAGCCTGTGTTCTAGAAAGATGTCCTTCCTCACTTCCCTTACTCATGTTATATGGACTTTGTCCTAGAGCACATATCATTTAACTAAAGAGCATCAGTTTGGATTCAAAATTGAAATTTTTAAATGTTTTTTTATTTCTAAAATAGATCTTTTCTCTGAATGAGAATTACCAATAAATTAATATCATCAAACTGAAAACTTGTGGATTTTAGTTTTAACTTACACTTTTCTGGTCTTTTTCAGCTTGTGTTGAAGATAGATGACATATTTGAATCTAAGAGAGGAAAGAAAAGGGTAAAGTTACAGCCTTACACTGGAAAAGAGGCACCTCCCTCAAAAGGTAAAAATTGGATTCTTTTCCAGCTCTCTTTAGCTATTAGCGTAAAAGGGGAGAATCGTTGCATAACTTAATGTTTTGATGTGCATCATAATTTTTGGTTTACTTTTTTATCCCACCTAAATAAAAACTTCTTAAGAACAAGGGGCTATTTTTTATTCTCTTCCTTATCCCTTTTATTTAGGGAGTAAATAAATGTTCCAAGTAATAACTCTTGGGTAAGTAAGTAAACCAATGAAAAAATAATTATAAATCAATGAAACTAATTTTTATAGGTAGGTTGCATCATTATTTTGTAGTCCTACTTTAATTTATAGTAATTAATCATTATTTACTCTTTCAGTGGAGAAAATGAAAATGTTCAATATATGTATAGACTGAAGGTATATGGTATTCAACTTGTGGACATCTAATAAGTTCAGTAGTTTTTATCCTGCAGATGCTTAGCTAAAACTTATATTGTTTTAATTAAGAAATTCTCAGCTATGACACCAAAAGCATGAGCAACAAAAGAAAAAATAGATTGGACTGCATCAGGGTAAAAAAACTTTTATGCATCACAGAAAATTATCACAAACCTGAAAAGACAACCTACAGAATGAGAGAAAATGATTTCAAATCATATATCTGATTTGAACAACAAAAAGACAACCCAATTTAAAAATGGGCAAAGGCCTTAAAAAGGCATTTTTTCAAAGAAGATATGCAAATGGCCATAAGCATGTGAAAAGATAAATGTTCAACATCATTATCCATTAGAGAAATGCAAATCACAACCACAGTGAGAAGCCACTTCATACCCACTAGGTAACTGTTATTAAAAAAAAACAGGAAATAAGTGTTAGCAAGGATGCAGAAAATTGGAACTCTTGTATATTTCTGGTGGGAATGTAAAATGGTGTAGCCACTGTGGAACAGTTTGGCAGTTCCTCAAAAAATTAAACATAATTACCATATACAATTCCATTCTTAGGTATATACACCCAAAATTGAAAGCAGGGATTTGTACAGATATTTGTACAACTGTTCATTGCAGCATTGTTTACAATAGCCAAAAGGTAGAAGAAACTCAAATGTCCATCAACAGATGAATGGATAAACAAAATGTGGTATATCCATACAATGGAATATTATTCTGCTGAAAAAAAAGGATGAACTTCTGATACATGTGACAACATGGATGAACCTTGAAGACCTCATGTTGAGTGAAATAAGCCAGACACAAAAGGACAAATACTGTATGATTCCACTTTCATGAAATATCTAGAATAAGCAAATTCAGAGACAGAAATCAGATTAGAAATTACTAGGGGAAGGTGAAGTAGGAGTTATTGCTTAATAGGTACAGAATTTCTGTTTAGGGTGATGAAAACATTTTAGTAATGGGTGATTTTTATAGTGGCACAACAAGGATATTGTCAAATGGCTTTGTTTGTATAATTCAGAACTAGATACAGAAAAGGAAAATAGAACTGGATTATTACATTTATCTATTCTGTCGTTATGTGCTAAGGTTTCCTGTATATTCCAATCTAAACATTTTTTAACTTTCATTTATCAGGTATTAGAAAATGATTTTTTGTCCTTCAGTTTTGCCAGTATAATTTCATGTTTTGAGTCACATGTAAAAATGAACACCAAAGTACTTTGTTGGTCTCAATAGATTCTCAATAGATTTCCCTATTGGCTCATGTTCCCTTAACCTTCATTCAATGTCCTAGAATGCAGGTTACCAAAACCTGTAGTGTGAATATATTAAAACCACTTAAACCAAGGTGTCAGTGGAGAGGTGATGTATGGGAATTAGCATATTATGCATGATTGTTTTGTAAGCTCACAACTTCTCTAATTTAAAAAAAAAAAAAGCCTACTTAAACCATATTTTATAAGGTTTTTCCCAGTTGTATTGCCTTTCTTCCCTTTTGCCTTTCTTTTCTTCCTTTCATATACTTCATAAGCTCCTAAGAGGTATCTGGTGCTAGGTATACAAATAGGACTAAGTTGCTCACAGCATTTGTTCCTTCCTTCTGAAGAATGTATACTTTATAGCCCCCATATACTTTTTGTCATAGTGGTTAATGTGAAGTTATAAAGCCTATATATATAGCACCCAATATTTACATAGCTACTTTTTCTGCAACATCTCTTATGTATCATTTCTTTTATACAAATCAATTTTATTGCTACATATTAATAAAGCATAAATCCATCCAAAGTGTACAATCAATGGTATTTGGTATAATCACATTGTTGTGCATTCATCACTTCAATCATTATTAGAGCATTTTCATTATTCCAATAATAATAATAATAAACAAGAAACAGACCAAAAAACTTATCACCTCCCAATCTCTATTCTTCCCCTGCCATACATAGCTATTCTGTTTCCATCTCTTTAGTTTATTTGTATTTATATTTTGTAAAAGCAGTTTTATATATGCAATATCACCCATATTCATTTTTCACATGAGGCTTCACTATGTTATATTTTAATGTTCTTTAATGCATTTCTTTTAATGTTCTCTTATTCTTTTTTACAAAACTAAAATGAGCACAGTGAGACATTACAATAATATAGAACAAGATAAAATGAGATGCCAGCGTTTCCCAATCCTTCTCCCTCTACTCCTTAGATACTTTTTCTACAATTAGTCTTATTCTATTTGGACTTTGTATACCTTGCTTTTTTTTTTTTTTTTTTTTTAAACAAATCAGTTTTATTGATACATATTGATAAAGCATACGGTTCATCCAAAGTGTACAATCAGTGGTATTTGGTTTAATCACATAGTTGTGTGTTCATCATTTCAGTCATTATTAGAGCATTTTCATTATTTCAATAATAATAATAATAATAAACAAAAAACAGACAAACAAGAAAATTCCTCACCTCTCAATCTCTCTATGCTTCCCCCTCTGTACATAGCTGCTGTTTCTGGCTTTTCTATCCAAAGTGTATAATGAATGGCTTTTAGTATAATCACAATGTTGTACATTCATCATCTCAAAAATTAAAGAACAATTTCATTACTCCAAAAAGAAAGACTTCACACCCCTTAACATTCCTTCCTCAGACCTATATAATCACTAATCTCATTTCATATTTATAAATTGATTTATATTTGTGTTTTATATAAATGGAATCATACCATATATAGTACTCTGTGTCTGGTCTCTTTCACTTAGTATAATTTTTTTTTTGTCTGATATTAACATTTTGTGTATACCTTGCTTTAAAAAAAGGGGGGGAGGGAAGCAGATGTAGCTTAGTGGTTGAGCACCTGCCACCCACATATGAGGTCTGGGGTTCAATCCCTGGTAGTTCCTTTAAAATAAATATATATATATATATTTTTTCACTATCAACACATAGAGAGCCACATAGTTGTACCATATTCCATTGTTTGTATGTAAAAGAATTTTGTTTAGCTTGTAGATGTTTTGCTTTTCTAATATTTTATTTAACCTATGACTGTTTAGAGTTTTTATATATTTTTGGCTCCTTCAGACATTGCTGCAACATGCATCCTTTTACTTCTACTTTTTGTATATTTGTAAGAATACATCTGTAGAATAAGTTCCTAGGAATGGACTTAATCAAAGAATACATGCATTTAAAATTTTTATAGCTGTCAAATTGTCCCACAAAAGGATTTTAACAGTTTATGTTTTTGTTTTTGAAGTACTGGGGCTGGGGATTGAACCCAGGATCTCATATGCGGGAAGCTGGTGCTCAACCACTGAGCCACATCAGCTCCCCTGAGTTGGCCTTTTTCGTTCGTTTGCTTTTTCGTTTTTAGGAGGCACTGGGGACCGAACCCGGGACCTCCCGTGTGGGAAGCAGGCACTCAATTACTTGAGCCACATCTACTTCCAGTTTGTTTCTATCAACAGTATTTGAAAATGCCTCTTTCCTCATATCTTCACCAATAATGTGTTTTATCAAATTTTTAATTTTTTGCTAATACAATCTTGTTTATTCAATGTACATTTCTTTAATTATGAATTTGGGCACTTTCCATGTTTATCAGCAATTTATATTTCTTTTATGAATTGTCAATTCCTATCCTTTATTCATTTTTCTTTTGTGCTCTTTTTCCTATTGATTTGTAACAGCTATTTAAATATTAAGCTTAGCATTTTGTCTGCAATATGTATTACAAATATTTTCCCAGTTTATAGTTCACCTCAATTTATTAATATTTTAAAAATTGGATAGAAAGTGTACATTTTTATGTAAACATCTGTTTTTTCATTTATGACTCTCAGGCTTTGTTTTTCCTGATATATTTAAATATTTTCCCTTTCTTTGCATTTAAAAAATTTTTGCTTTAACAGCTCAAACATAATCATTCATTTATTCAAAAAGGTTTTTTGTTTGTTTGGTAATTTGTGTGCCCAGCACTGTGGTACAAAACAACTCTCGTGCATAAACATAACCCTTAATTTCAAGATGCTTAAAATCTGATTCAGCAAAATAAGAGTACTATAAGAGTTCAAAGTAAAGATCAAGTTAGAGAAGAGAGGGAATCTGAGAAGGTAGGGTATGGGCAAAAGATGGAATACAGTCGTTTTTTCTCTAAGCTTTCATTCTCTTTTGGTAACTGTCCTAACCTGATATAACAAAGTGGTTCAGAGAAAAGCTCAGCATGCTTATTATTCCGTACTCCAAGTCCCCAGGTCTGTGGAGGCTCTGCATTGTTCCCATCCTATGTACTTCCTACTGTTGAACAATAAAATTGGAAACTCTTTGTCTCTTTTCAGGTGAAACCAGTGGGAACGAAAGTGATGCTGAGTATCTGCCAAAGAGTGAGTGAGTCAATAGGGCTGCTCCCTTTCTTGTGATGATCATGGTTAGAGGTGAAGTGGCACTTAGCTTTGTGATTGAGCATGCTTTTCCCATGTGAAGTTTCACCCTGTTGGTGATTTCTTCATTATCAGAACCTACTGAGATTTGGGAGAACTAAATAGTATACTGTCAGATATTTGACAGATTAAATCTCCCAGAGTGGAGTAAAGCAAAGCACTGTGGTTCTTGGGGTGGAATGCTTTTTGGGCGTGGTGCAGAGCTGCAAGTCCAGACAGATGTGCACTAGTTTCCAGGCAGTCAAAAGAGATTATCTGAATCATCCTCTGAGACAAATACTTAGCATTAAATCTGGCTTTTCATAGTCACTCAACGGTAATTATTTAAGTAATTTTGATATCTTTGACATTGAGAAAGAAACAGCTGTTTCTTTTTCAAAAGCATTTATATTTCAAATTATGCTCTTTACTTTCAGTGATAATATGTGAAACAATGACATGCATTTCTGGCTGTATTCGTCCAAGCACTTAATGGTGCTCTGTATCCTTCATCTAATGAATTTTCACAGCAAATTATTTAGTTCCTACTGAACCAGCTAACATACTGAGGCATGGAAGAAGTAGGAGACATGAATTATCAAAGCAGGGCATGGGGCATTACCAAGTCTGACACTCTGGTCTTATGATTACTAGTCTTGTGCTCCTAACACTGGCCTGAATTGCTTCAGGTGTTTGAATCTGTAGTCTGACTAAAGATGAAACTTAAATCATCATCAGATTCAGCCAGGATATGTGAAGATGACTAATTTAGTGTTGCTGGTACTGAGAAACAGGACCTAAATTTTCTTGAGTTGAACTCTGCCCTTTGGGATAAGTAAAGCTTTGCATAGAGAGCACTGAGTATATTGGATAATTCTGGGGAGACATAGGGCTCATTCATTCCTAGATGTGTTTTTTAAAAAGTTGTTAATATTTTGATCCATAGTGTATCTTCATTTGGGGAAGAATGTATCATATCTCAAAAGGAAAACAGTCCATATAAGGAAGATAACAACAACAAAACAGGAAAACAGTCAGAGGATGAGTCTTCCAGTCATAGGCTCAGAATTACACATAAGCAATCTCAGGGACACTTAGACTATATCTTCTGAAAGTACACAGTTTCCTCTAGTGGAGACTGCCCCAGATTGTTCAGAAGTTAGAAATAAATGAGAATACACTTGGAGGTGGAGTGGACATCACCATCCCAGTCCCCTCAGGATTGGGGGAAGAACTATGGACTAGAGTGAACTTGATGGTATTCTCTTGTACACATATGGTGATTCTAGCAGTGGAAGAAATTATAACAGTGAGGTGGAGCCAGTGGCCACTGGACACTTTTGGGGCAGGGAGGGGATATACAGGGGCTTTTTCAGGATTCGGAGGTTGTCCTGAGTGCCAATGTGGCAACAGATATAGGCCATTTTAAATCAGCACACACCATTCAGAACTGTGTGGGAAAGAGTGTGGTCTACGATGTGAACTGTGATCTATGGTTGATGGCAAGGCCCCAGGATGTGTAAGTCCATTGAGGTTGATGGGCCACACTTGTGGGAGATGTTTGTGTGGGATGTGGTGGGAGGTGTGGGAGGTGGGGAACATGGGAATCCCGGTAGGTTCCATGTGATATTTTAGGTAATCTAAGCACCTCTTAAAAAAAAAAAAAAATATATATATATATATATGTATGTATGTATGTATATAACATTTTTGTAAGCAAATGCACATATATGCATATATATTTATATATCATTTTACAAAAATTGGTATGTATTGTGAAAATTTTGATTTTTACCCACAATAAAAAATAAAAAAAATTAAATAAAAAAAAAGAAATAAATGAGACTAGAGGATAGATGCCATCTAGTTTTGAATGGTATTACTATGTACTGTTTAAATAGTATGCTTCCATAGTTTTAGTCTTGATAAATATTCTTTTTTTTAAGATTTTATTTATTTATTTATTCATTTATTCCCCCCCTTGCTGCTTGTGCTCGCTGTGTCCATTTGCTGTGCGTTTTTCTGTGTCTGCTTGTCTCCCGTTGCTGGGTCGTCCTGCTGCGTCAGCTCACCGCGCCACATGGGCTGGCTTGCCTTTACCAGGAGGCCCCGGGAATCGAACCTGGGGCCTCCCATATGGTAAACGGGAGCCCTACTGATTGAGCCACATCCGCTTCCCTGAATATTCTTTTAATAGATGCCATCTCCACTCCATTTTTTCCCTCTTGCACTTAGTGCAATTTATTGATATAAGAATATAGCTGTTATTAGTAACATTTCTAAGGCGAGAAGGGAAAAGGAGAGTTTCTTTTTATCAAATTCTTCCCTTTTATGCACTGACCCTGTGCAGGACTCACTTCTTTTATTAAATCTTCTCCCCCCGCCCCACATTTATGATTTCATATTCCCAACAGTGGTACCTGTTGCCAGTCCAGGGCTTTTCCCTGACATTTTCCATGTGTTTTTCCATGTGCCCTGGTGTTTATGGGACAAAGAGAGTTAGTCTCACAGCAGGCCAGAGGGGAAACCCAGCAGCTGGTGGGTCATATGCACACCAAGGCATGGGGCAAGGTCCCTGGGTGTCCGTGAGGGCTCTACAGCAGTCCTGTCATATCCTAAGAGGTGTGTCTTTGTGGTAGAGAATGGTTAGTTAACATCATTCAGCAACAACTGCAGGAATATTAGTACTGTTTGGGTGATGACCTCTGGGTGCTAGAAGAAGTTAGGGCTACAAAGGAAAAGCATTGCTCCATTATTTCATTTCAGATCGCCACAAGCGCTTAGCACACCTGCAGCAGTCTTCCAAGAGGAATCCTCACTACCAGACCTTGGAGAGGGATCTTATTGAATTACAGGAACAGCAGCTGTTTGAACTTTTTGTGGTAGTGTCTTTACAGAAGAAGCTATCAGAAATAAGTTATATTCCCCAGGTCATACAACAATTCCCTAGCAAGGTAGGTACAAGGAGGCCAAGAGGCATTCAGAAATGTTCCTGTGTCTCTGTGTTTATTTCCTCTCTTCTTGTTTATTGTTATCTTCCCCCCTCCCTGCTGTTTTTGCTGTCTGTGTACATTTGCTGTGTGATCTTCTGTGTCTGTTTTTCTTGTTTGTCTTCTTGTCTCATTTTTCTCCTCTAGGCTTCACCGGGATTTGATCTTGGGGACTTCTGATGTGGGAGAGAGGTACCCTATTGCTTGCTCAGTTCCTGGTTTCTGTCATGTCTCACCTTGACTCTCCCCCGCATCTCTCTTTTTGTTGCGTCATCATCTTGCTGCACTGCTTGCCATGCAGGCCTGGCACGCCTTTACCAGGAGGCCCTGGGGATTGAACCTGGGTCCTCCCATATGGTAGACTGAAGCCCAATCGCTTGAGCCACATCTGCTTTCCATTTATTGTTATCTTAACTAGTTTTTAGCAATACTGGACTTGTAGGATCCAGTAAGTGATTTTGACAAAATCTTACTTTAGTCATGAGTTGCAGCCAAGGGGGAAAAGCAAACAAGTTCGTTCTCCAGGCTGTTTTTTTTTATTTTTGGTCCTGCTATTTACTAAGTGACCTTTAGCACGTTACAAAGCCTCAATAAATGAGGCAGAATAGGGTAGTGGTTTAGAGCATAGACTCAGACTGCATCTGCCAACTTATTAGCTCTGTGACTGGAAGCAGTTACTTAACCGCTCTGTGCCTCAGTTTCTTCATTTGTAAAATGGGATGATAATAAAAGTATCTAATGCATTGAGCTGTAGTGAAAATTAAATGAGTTAATTTATGTAAGTCACTTAGAACAGTATTTGGCAAATAATAGCACTATAAAATGTTATCCATTATTAGTAAGGGTTTATTTAATGAGATAATGTATGGAATCTGTTAATGCAGTTCCTGGCACATAGTATGTATTATTAAATGGTAGCTGTTATTATTATTAATATTACCTGGTATTTCTCTTTCTCCAAAAAAATTTAATTCATTTAATCGATAAGTATATATTAAATACCTACTATTTGCCAGGGCTACTTGCTGGGGATACAGGTGAAAGAGATCTTTTTGGTCCCTGTCCCTAGAGCTTACAATAAAGGTCTCAAGTGTGGCTGTAAGCTTTATAGAGGAAAATGCAAAAACAGAAGCAAGATGTTACATCAGGGTTTGCAAACTGGTGGCCTGTGAGTAAATTGAGCCCTCAGATGTGGGGTGTTTTTTTATTTGCATAGTGTTTTTGTTAAAAACAGTAGTAAATGTTGTTCCCAGTGTTTCAAAATCAAATTTCACATAAAAATCTGTATTTCTGCCTTTTCTTGAGAAATTGGAAGAACTGTCAACACTTGGCCTGCATTAAAGTGGCAGCAGTTGGCTGAAGCAGAGTATAGAGCAGGGCTGGCTTCATTGACCAGTGCAGGCACACAGGCCTGTGCTCAGAAGTGCCCCACACTTGAGGTTTAATGCTCTGTGGGCCCTACCTGGAAATTCTTAATAATTTTATCTTTGAATTTGTGTTTGGTAAGTGAAATATGATGGGACAATAGGGATTGTGCCAGGGTCTTAAAGGCTTAATTTTCTTGTTGTCCCACCTCCTGCCATCTACCCAGCATGAGTTCTCTGGCTGCCTTCTCCTACCCTCTGGTGCCCCAGGCCCTGCTTAGCCTTTCCCTCCCTGCCCCCACCCACCAGAGACTGCTACCACCCCTCTGCTCCTGGCAGGATCCTGTGTACAAACACAGGGAAGATCGTGATCAGGCAAGCTTGCCCTGCAGCATCTGTGGGCAGGGCATGGCGGCGGCCTTCCCTGCCCTGGGCTGGCAGTACTATGGCATGCTCGGCGGGTGACTTGGCAGGAGCAAGCCTCTTAACCACCCCCAGTCCAGGAGCCAAGCACGTCCCAGCGTGGAGGTTGCAATTCCTTGGGAGTTGCCCAGGTGCTGTGGGTTAGAGCAGCAAGTCTACGGAAAAAGAAGATGTCTGGCTTCACTTCCCCACTCCCTGTCTGGGTACAGAATGTCATTCCTGAGACTGGCCAGAAGAGACACCCAGCAACTCTGTACATCAGGTCTTGGGGCAGGCCCCCAGGTACCTGTGAGGGTCCACACTCTTCCTCAAAGTGTCCTTGTGCCTGAGGGAGTGCGACATTAAATAACAAATAAAAGACCTCAATACAAATTAAGAGAGAAACTACAGAAGAAAGGAAAAAGGTTTATAGCATATATTTAATAGCACTGTTTTCCTTTTTAAACAAATGGTTCCACATTTTCAATTTTCCTTGTGCTCCACAAATTATGTAGCTGGTCCTGGTAAGGAGTGATCCTCTTTATGTGGGACATGTATTCACTGTCTAACTTACTTCGTGGACCACTTCTCTCATTTAAGTTATCTGCCTAGCCACTTTAGAACTTTGGCATTATGACCCCTGAATTACGTTTCACTAAAAAAGCTAGTGAAGCCCAACTCTAGAGAAACACAACTGTACTGGGATCTAAGAGACATTTCCTGCATGGGTCCTCATAAGAAAATATAATGTCCTCAACAACATCCCTATAATAAATAAATCAAGTTTTATTTCTTATAAGATTATTCAATGTAGTCTAGAATCATAATGTCACAGTACTGTTTAGTAAAACAGTGCCATAAGAGTCTAAAATAATGTAATCTAGATAATACTGAGTAATCAAATTTCCCAATCAAGAGGAGATATTTTTTTCCCTGTTTTTGATCAGTGTTACATTTGGAGAAGGATATTTCGAGGTTGAACCTGTTTTCCATACAACCTAAATTAATGGACTCAGAGCCTGTTAAGGACCCAGTTAACTCTGGCAATGATTCAGGGATGTCTCTAAGCAAGTTACTTGGCATTTTTTGTGCCTCAGGCACCCTTAAGTTAGGGAGGGAAAGTGCTTATGGAGCCCCTCTTGATTCTGTTGTGGAAAACCTTGAATGAAGATGATTGTGAAATCATTTACCAATATAAAAATAGAACATGATACAGCTAAAAACTTTTAATATGTTTTCCATTTTAAAGAGCTTAATATCCAAGTGCCCAGAGTGGCTACATGCTTTGTTTTAGAAATTAAGAGTAAAGGATAGATCTTTTTTTTAAGCTTAATTTAGGCAATATGGTAATAAGATATATCTGCTTGTTTCTATAGGAGGACAGGTCATACTAATTTTTAAATGTCTTTCGGTTTAACTAAATTTAAACTTTTAAAGTACACTGCCAGACTTAGACAAAAGGGTCTTCCATGCTAAAATTTTATAGGAAGTTTCAAACCAGTAATTAGGTAGCAAAGATTATACGTTAAGGAAAATGACTATATATGGAGGGATTCTAAAGGTAGTATTTTTCTAAAGAACATTCATCTGCCTTCCAAAGTGTCTTTGATTATTTATCAGAGAGTGTTTTGAGTTGACTAGGTTCTTACTATCAGTATATTATAGAATGAATTTGGATTTATTTAATGTCCCACAATTCATAAAAATATAGGATTCTCACAAGAGTGTGAATCTTGAATTAAGATTCTACTTCTCGTTAAGAAACTATTTTCAGTCATATCTATTAAACCAGATTATAGGATTTCCACACATTCCATTTCTATGTAAAAATAGGATTCTTTATTTTTAGTAACTCGGTGCAACTTCAGTGATTACCACCACTGGCCTTCCTATTTTGTTAAGCCGTTCAAAACCATGCCGAGACAACTGTTCAAGCTTATCAGAGATCTCTTTTTCTCAGACCAGACTAAATTTTTATTTCTTTTCTCTATTTACATCTTTTTTTCAGGGTGATCATGGCTTTAAACAGTCCAGAGATATTGAGGAGAGGCTCAAAGTTATCCCAAAATTTTGCTTTCCTGATTCAAAGACCTGGGTGCCAACCTCAGAATTCAAGAGGTAAACAGACTACTTTATTTGATATCTATTTGTTGGAAGTACAAAAGCAGAGCCAGAATATTTGAGAAATGGATTGAGCCAGCAATGAGGCCTTCAGTGAACACTGGCAGGTCAAGGATGCAGTGGGAGGAAAGGAAGAAACAGAGTTAGAACATTTCCTATGTGAGGCTCAAAAAAGAAAAACACTGAATAATTTCAGTGTCAAAGGGAAAATAAGTTTGAGAGTCTCTGCGGTTTGCCAATTCTGCAGGAAAAAACAGTTCCATTTCACATACAATCAGAAATGCCCCCAAGTAGACAGAAAAGGAAAAAAGATTGGATTTGGGCACCCCACCCAGAAACAGAACTAAACAGAAAAATGTCTGCCTCTTGTTTCTCCTTCAAGTTTCTAGAAGGAGTCACAGCCCAGGTTGTATGTTCCACTGTGGAACTTGTATGAAGAGAGTCTCCAATTTGGGAGGCATGGGGAAAGGAAGGTAAATTTTGCTTGGTATATTGAGACGGGAAGGTGCTAAAGCATTTCTTCTCACTATCTAGAGGAAATTACCATATTCAGTTATTAAATCCTCATCATCTCTGAACCCTATTTTTAAAAATAAATAACTGCTTTGTTCAAAATTGCAATAAGATTTTGCTCTTTAAGACATAAAAGCTGGACTATGTGAACCTTTATAATATGCTGATGATCCACTGGATCACAGCCTCAGCTGTGGCTTCCAGACTAAGCTGCTATCTTTCATAACTGGTTTAGACTGATTGCCACTCTTATCTCTTAGCCATCAATCCTGATGTTCTTGTGTTGTCATTTCCACTGCTAACCCCATAAGCAGCTTTGTTGTTGTTTTTTAATTTTTTTACATTGGGTTGGCTGCTCCATGCTTGGCATTTTTCCTTTGACAACTTACATATGTTTGCTCTATAATATTTGGAAAATATAGAAGAGTAAAAAGCAGGAACTGGAAATTACTGTCAATCTGGTTAAAGATAATCACTAAATATTTTGGTATATTCCCTTCCAATCTTTATTTGAGCAATACAGAGTGGCTAAATAAATATAAGTATCAACAGCTCATCTCATGCCTGTATTCTCACTCTAGTCCAAGGCAAGGTATTCTCAAGGCCTGGACATCTCCCTCAGGTTGAATGTCACCAGAAATAATATAATATTAATGCTATCTTAGATCATAAAATAAGTGTTGCTGGACCCTAATTTTCAATTATTTGTTCCATGAGGAATGCCATAAGCAGATGTTTGTTGGTCTCAAAATAACTATTGGCATTTTTCCCCCAGTGAAACTTTCTCCTTTGTCTTGACTGGTGAAGATGGGAGCCGGTGGTTTGGTTACTGTAAGAAGCTCTTGGTAAGTACCACACTTGAGCTACCAGCAGATTTGTCAAGCAACAGTAGCATCAGACTAGGAATTTCAGAAACACTATCTCTAGATGAGTTTGAGGGCTACTTGATGATCTGTGTATTAAAGAAGCTATGCATAGCAGGGCGGGGCTTAGCCAAGGAGTGCTCCAGCATAGAAAAGTATGATTTTATTTATTCTTTTGTAATAGAGAAAGAAACTGCTGACATAGTGCCTAGATACCAGGGGGTCTGGGTATATTTGAGGAGTAGAGTACAATGAGCCAATTGAGGGGGTTCTGAGTTACACACCAACCACACTGGGATTTTCTTGCTTAGATATCTCTACTACACCTGGAATAGATCATACTCTGATCTATCATTTTTTTAGCCCTTTTCCAGTGTTTCTGTGTGTTTAAGTGATGATGAGAGCCTTGGTTTCTTCACTATACTTAAAAAGAGTATTAATAGACCAAGTGGGTAAAACTTGTGAATTTGTGTTGCTTGATTATTGCTTTGTTTTTTTTTTGTTTTTTTTTTTTTGTTTTTGTTTGTTTTTTTTCTTTTAGCCAGAAGGCAAAGGAAAGAGACTCCCTGAGGTATACTGTATGGTTAGTCGCCTAGGCTGCTTCAACCTTTTTTCAAAAGTGAGTGAAGGATGGTCTTTGTGAAAAGAGGTGTTCTTCCTGTGGTCTGAAGTTTTTGTTTGTAATAACTTCACTAGGCAATGCTAAGTGGCATAGACTTTAGAAAGAGTTCCTCATTAGCAGATTAGGAAACAGGCTTGAAGGCTTAAGTTTAGATCTCTGTCCACCTGCTGTTGCCATGTCTTCTTTTTGGTTTGCTAAAACTTCCAGCTTGTAGGAGAAATAACTGGAAGCTCTATCTTGTCTCCTGTCTTTCCCAGACTCCATATTGCAGGATATTATTGCCATTGTCACCTTCTTTGCCCCTAAATAAGTCTCAAGTCCTTAGAGAAATGAGAAAGGGCTTCTCTTCTAAAAAAAGTTGATGATCTATTTTAGAAACTTTGTGGGGGAGGGGGGGCATGTATAAAATTACCTTTATACATTTAATTGGTTGTAGAAGCTTATCTGTCTTAAATTCCATTGGTGATATTTTCAAGCTTGTATACCAATTTGTTGGCATTTCCTTTAGTTAGCTTCTTTTATGTTTTTGAACTGAGTCCATAATAAAATAACACATTTTTTGTGTGTAGATTCTGGATGAAGTAGAGAAGAGAAGAGAAATATCTCCAGCCCTGGTTTACCCATTCATGAGAAGTGTCATGGAAGCTCCTTTCCCAGCTCCTGGACGCACCATTACGGTTAAGAGTTACCTCCCTGGGGCTGGAGATGGGGTAAGTTAGCAGATTATGAAAAAGTTTGATAGCCTCTAGAAATCAGCCTTGGCATAGTCCATAAAATCATACTACTAGGGGTTTCCAGAAACTTCAGAACATAGTATTCCCTTTTCCATAAACTGTGAAGAATATGGCTTATTCTCACAAAGCACTGCTGTTATGCCCAGTTGGTCTAGTTTATCCTAGATCCAGGAACCAGAAGTGTTTTGTCATACATAGATTGAATACTTTTGTAATGACAGTTTCAGTGTGATAAATGAAAATTATGTATATGATTGACATATGGAATAAAGAATTTTACCAGAACTTTACCACAGAAGAATAAGGTATTGGGTTTTAGAATTAGGGTTGGTAGCTTCATAAACCTTTGGTAGCAAACTCTGCTTCTTGAATTTATCTTGTAAAATAATGATGGTATTTGTTAGTGTTGTCATGAGATTGATTTCCAACATCATCTCCCCTGATTCAAATATTTGCATTTTAGTCGATTGAGCTCTGTCGACCACTGGATTCCCGGTTGGAACATGTCGATTTTGAATGTCTTTTTAAGTGCCTAAGTGTGTGTCATCTCATCCGGGTCTGTGCTTCCCTCCTTTTGGAGCGTAGGGTAATCTTCGTTGCCAACAGCCTAAGGTGAGAAATAAATAAAATATTTCCCTTCATACTGGTGATTTACTTGTTCTTGCTATTTTACAGTTTGAGGATATTAAAAAAAACATGGGACCAGTCTCTCAATTATCCATGCTAATAAAGTAGAATAGTGACATAGATAAGTCCAAATAGTAAATAATCCAAAAGCCGTTTGCATTAAGCTGTAGCAGTTACTATTCTGGGGGTGTAATAAATTCACCTTTCTAAATGCATTTTGCTTAAACTTAATAAAAAATAATATTGCTTTTCTAAGTACACATTAATTTTTAGCATGTTAAATTGTGGGAAAGAGCTTCATTGATATTAAACATTTTCATTGAACTAAATTAAAAAATGTGAAGTGTTAAGTAATGGATAATCACAGGGTTATTAATCTATAATCTTTAGCAGGCATCAATTTAAAATTTTTAAACATAATATATGAAAGGTCCTCCATGTGTTCCCTTGTATTTAACACCATTTGCTTTCTTCTCTGGCTAGCACCTTGTCAAAATGTGGCCATGCAGTGGTAGCCACACTGTATCCATTCACCTGGCAGCATACCTACATCCCAGTTCTGCCAGCATCTATGATTGACATTGTGTGCTCACCTACTCCATTCCTTATTGGAATCCTGTCTTGCTCCTTACCACAGCTCCAGGACTTACCCATTGAAGAGGTAAGAAGGGAGAAATGGCATTTCAAAGCACAGTATTTATGAAAAGGTTTCCAGTGCATTCACCCATACTAATCATAAAAACTATTTCTTAAAAGGTTGCAATAAAAATTTATTTATTTATTTATTTATTTATTTTTTTATTATGGGTAAAAATCAAAATTCTCACAATACATACAAACATTTGTAAAATGATATATAAATATATATGCATATATGTGTATTTGCTTACAAAAATGTTATTTTATATATATATATATATACATATATTTTAAGAGGTGCTTAGATTACCTAAAATATTATACGGAACCCACTCGGATTCCCATGTTGCCCTCCTCCCACACCTCCCACCACATCCAACACAAACATCTCCCATAGTGTGGCCCACCAACCTCAATGAACTTACACATCCTGGAGCCTTGCCACCAACCATAGACCACAGTTCACACTGTAGACCACACTCTCTCCCACTCAGTTCTGAGTGGTGTGTGCTGATTTAAAATGGCCTACATCCATTGCCACAACAGTACTCAGGACAACCTCCAACTCCCAAAGAAGCCCCTGTATTTCAACTGCTCATCCCCTCCCTACCCAAAAAACTGTCAAGTGGCCACTGGCTCCACCTCATTGTTATAATTTCTTGCATTGCAAGAATCACCATATGTGAGCAAGAGAATACCATCAAGTCCACTCTAGTCCATAGTTCTTCCCCCAATCCAGAGGCGACTGGGATGGTGATGTCCACTCCAAAAATTTAAAAACATGAGAAACATTCACCCTTTTGTTATCAAAGAAGAACAAGTTAAAACAGCAGTGGAGCTGAAGGGGGAATGGGGAGTTACTGCTTAATGGGTACAGTGTTTCTGTTTGGTGTAATGAAAATGATTTGAGGGAGTAGATATGGCTCAAGTGTTGAGTGCCTGCTTTGCACATGGGAGGTCCCGGGTTCAGTCCCTGGTCCCTCCTAAAAACAAAAAGAAACAACAAGCAAACAAGCCAACCAACCAACTCACGGGAGTCGATGTGACTCAGTGGTTGAGCGCTGGCTTCCCACATATGAGGTTCTGGCCCTAGTACCATAAAAAAAAATTTTTTTTTAAAGATTTGGTAATGGATCATGATGATAGCATAATATTATGAATATAATTATTATCACTGAATTGTATGTATGAAAATGGTTAAAATGGGAATTTTGAGTTGTATGTATGTTACTACAAAAAAAACTTAAAAAACCAATGAGATTCCACTTGCAGCTGTCCAAATATTAAAAATAATACTAATATTCCTGGTAAGGATATGGTAAAAGAGGAAAGCCGGTTGGCAATTGATTTCATACAAGCAGTGTAATATAGATGACAGAGCAAGCACAAGCTTTGAAGGTAAACTTTTTTGAGTTCAATTCCCAATTCTGTACTTGCTAGTTATATGACCTTGAGCAACTTGCTTAATCTTTCTGAGCCTCAGTTTATCTGTAAAATAAGAATAATAATGCCTACCTTGCAGGTTTTCATAATGATTAGCAGCAAAGCACCTAGAATAGTAGTCAGCATATTATGAACTCTAAATTTAACAGTAAGGAGCAAGACCTATCATTTCTACTCCTGGGAACCTATCCCAGGAAAATAATCCAAAAGAATGATAAGACTTTATGAATGATATTGACTAAAAATTATTTAGAAGAGTAAAAAATTGGAAAAAGTTTCTAGCGTTGGAGAGGAGGAGGTAAATAAAGTATGGCACAATTAAGTTAATGGAGTGGTATGAGCCATGACAAGTTTTAATTTTTAGGTCTGCGTAGCAATATGAAAAGTGCTTGTAAGTGGAAAAAAGATTATAAATTATTCTGGGCTCTGATTTATGACCATATAAAATTCAACTTATGGGAAAGATTGGAGCACTGACAAATGAGAACATCCTAATTTAAGAGTAATGAAGTTGTCAGTAATTTACTGTTTGTATTAGTCAGCCAAAGGGGTGCAAAGTACCAGAAAATCTGTTGGCTTTTATAAAGGGTATTTATTTGGCGTCAAAGCTTATAGTCATAAGGCCCTAAAGAGTCCAACTCAAGGTACCATAAGAGATACTTTCTAACCTAAAGTCATTGGCCACATGTTGAAGCAAGATAGCGGGTGATATCTGTCACGGTTCAGCCTTCCTTCGTCCTCTTCAGGCTCTGTGGGCCTGGCTTCTTCCGATATCAGCTGTAGGCTGGCATAAGGCTCATCTTTCTCCCTGGGGCTCTTTCTTTCTAGGCTCAGCTGTTCTGGTCTCTTCACAAGCTCAGCTGTAGACTATCAGGCTCATCTTCTTCCTGGGGCTGGAGCTATCTCTCTTCCTCTGTGTTCTTCTCCTCTATGTGTCTGCTTTCATGTGAGAGTGTTTTATAGCCCATAAGAGGGTGGGACTCAACACTGAGTCACACTCTAATGATGTAGTTGAATCAAAGCCCTAATCTTAACATAATTTAATCAGATATCTCAGCTGAATCTAATACAATCAAAGGGTTATCACACCCAGAGGAACAGACCAGTTTACAAACATAATATCTCTCTTTGGAATTCATAAATAATATTAAACTGCCACACTATTAATATAATTAATATATTAAGTTATCATGCTTTTGGTATCTTTTTATTAAAGTGAGAAAAATACTATAGTACACATGAATCCAAAGTTTTATATATATATAAAGTTGTGAACTATGTGCTCATTTTTCTGTTATTTCTGAAGGATAGGTTTTTGTGGGTTTTTTTGTCAAACACATAAACTACTTTAGGTTAACTTTAAAAAATGTTTCACATATAAGGCACATATAAATAAATGCCCTCAAACAAAATGTATAACTCAGTGAATTATTAGAAAGTGAAAATTTATGTAACCAAAATTGGAATGGAAATATTACAGCAATGGAAGAAGCACCAGCACATTAGAAGACTCAATCATGCCTCCTAATCACTATTCCCTTCCCCAACCCCACAAAAGGTAACCACTGTTTTCATTTTTATGTATTTCTTAACTTGTTTTTCTTTATGTTTAATCCTCAGGCATGTATCCCTAAGTGACTTGCATGATTTAAATTTATGTAATGGATTCATATAATACATATTTTGGTCAGCTTTTTTTTTTAGATTTATTTTATTTATTTATCCCTGCCACCTTTGTTGTTTGCAGTCGCTGTCCGCTCTCTGTGTGTCCATTTGCTGTGCTTTCTGTATCTGCTCGTCTCATCTTTAGGAGGTACCAGGAACCAAATCCAGGACCTCCCATGTGGAAGAGAGGTGCTCAATCACCTGAGCCACCTCAGCTCCCTGGTGTATTGTGTATCTCATTTTTCCTCTTTGTGTCTTTTTTGTTGTGTCATCTTGTTGCTAAAGTTTGCTGCACCTGCCCACCGTACCAGCTCACCTTCTCCAGGAGGCACTGGGACCAAACCCAGGACCCCCCATGTGGTAGGTGGAAGCCTAATTGCTTGAGCCACATCTGCTTCCCCTTTGTCAACTTCTTTTTTTTTTTTTTTTTTTTTAACCGGGAGGTCCTGGGGATCGAACCCAGGTCCCTCCATATGGGAGATGGACGCCCAACCGTTTGAGCCACATCTGTCCCCTGTCAGCTTCTTTTGCTAAACATCATGCTCATAAAATTCATCTACATTGCTGTGTATCAATATTAGTTTGTTCATTTTCATTGCTGTATGGTATTCCGTTGTGTGAATGTGAAGTGATTTACTTTTCCATTCTACAGTTGATGGACATTTGAGCTGTTTCTAGCTTGGGTTTATTACAAATTATGTTACTATGAATATTTTTGTATGTGACTTTTGGTACATATGTGCGTGCATGGGTATATTGGAAGTGGAATTGCTAGGTCATAGGGTAAGCATGTCTTCAACTACTAAACAAAGCCAAACTGTTTTCCGAAGTAGTTGTGCCAATTTAAACTCCCTTCAGCAGTGCATGATAGTTCCTATTGCTCCACATTCTTGTCAACACTTGTTATCATCAATTTGTGTAAGTTAGCCTAGTTGGTGGAAGTATAGTAGTATTTTCATTGTGGTTTGATTTCCTTATCATGATCATTATTGAGGTTGAGCATCTTCTTATATGTTTATTAGCAATTTGAATATCATCATTTGTGAAATTCATTAGCCCATCTTTCTGATGGATTTTGTTTACCTTCTTATTGATTTGTAAGAGGTCTTTTTATATTCTGGATAACAGTCCTTTGTCTTTTCCTCTTCAAAATGGTATTTGCTAATGCACCAAAGTTCTTTAATTTGATAAAAAATTATCAATGTTTCTTTATAATTAATGTGTTTTTGTGAGTTGCTTAAGTTTTCCTGTATATCAACTTCAGGAAATTAATCTCCTATATTATTTCTTAGAAGTTTTATTATTTAGCCTTTTATTTTTTTGTTCTGAGTCTACCTAGGACCTGTGTGTGTGTGTGTGTGTGTGTGTGTGTGAATGATGTGAGGGTAGGGGTCAAGTTACTTTTTTTTCCCAGATGGTTATCCAAAAGTCCAAACACCCTTTATTGAAAAGACTGTTATTCCTTCACTACTCTTCTGGGTTCTTTTTAAATTAACTTTTTATTATGGAAAAAAGTTTAAATATATAAAAGTAGACAGGAAAGTAAAATAAACACTCTTATGTCCATCACCCTACTTCAGTACTTCTCAAGTTATGGCCTATCTTTACACTTACCTGTTCCTGTTCCCCAAAATATTTTGAAACATATCCTTGACATAATTTTATTTGTAAATAGTATAATATGAATCTCAAAAATGTAAGGTCATTTAAACAATAACCACAAAGCCATTATCACACCTAAAACATTTATAATAATTCCTTAAAATCAGCAATCAGTGTTCATATTTCCAGTTGTCTCATAAATTTTTATTAGTTTGTTTTTGAATCAGGACTCAAATAAAATCCATACATTGCATTTGGTTATGTTATTTTTAGGATTCTTTTAATCTGTAGATATGCCTGCCACCATTTTTTAACTTGTTTAGATGTTGAGATGTTTATGGGTTAACTTTTTAATGGACTACAATTTTGAGTTAATTCTTTTTTAAAACCATTCCCATTGCTTGAAAGAATCAAAACACTCTTCTTGATATAGCAGTACCTAATATATTTCTCTGTGAATGTGTCTGGTTTAACTTGTCTGGCTCCTTTATCCCATAGGTGCTGATAGTTGATCTCTGTGCAGACAAGTTCTTACAGGAGGTGAGTGACAAATGATATGATTATATAACATTTGGGGATACAGGTCTCTCCAAAGATAATTGGACAGAAAACATGTGAAAGTACTTAGAAGAGATGACTCAGGCAAGACTTTTAGCTCTTGCATGTACCTGAATTGACACTGTGGCCAGTCATACAAGATTGACCTGAAAATTTTGGCTTGAGTTTATAGCTGTCTATCCCAAAGAAGGAAGAAGGAAACAGAATAAATGTCATTCTCAAAAGAGGAGACCACCCTCCCATTAAGTCCAGATGGTTTGGTATGTAAGCTTCTAATTTAACAAGCATTTATTAAGCACCTATTATTTTTAGATATTCTTTTAGGCATTCAGAATCTAAAGATGAGTAAGACACAGTTTGAGCCCTCAGGCCTATAGTTTAACAAGGGGGAAACTTAGGAACTTTTAAAAATGGCATGGTAGAAATTTGTGCAAGGTAGTACAGTGGGAGCAAAAAGGAAGGTGGTCATTTTTTTCCTGGATATTAAAGTAGAGGGGAGAGTTAGGTAAGCCGTCTTAGAGTAGTCCTTTATACATAACCTATAAGCTCCAAAACAACAAGGTGAAAACAATGTTCCTCAGGACTTTGGTTTGTTTTTGTTTTAATCAATTAGCTCATCATGTTTGAAACACCCATTTATTTGGATGATCTTTGTTATATGGCATAAGACTTGTAGAGGAGAGATGTTTGGTGGAAACATTCTGGTTGTGGGTATTATTTGATTCAAGACCCAGAAAAGTTTATCAAGTAACTTATTTATTTTTCTCAAAAGATAGTTAAGAGGGGGGTCGGATGTGGCTCAACTGGTTGGGCGTCCGTCTCCCATATGGAGGGACCCGGGTTCGATCTCCGGGACCTCCCGGTAAAAAAAAAAAAAAAAAAAAAAAAGATAGTTAAGATACACACCTAAACATCATGGCCTCTGCTCAACTTAGGGAAGGAAACTTCAGAATAACTCTTCAGCCAAAAAGTATACAAAGCCATCTGTGGAACCATGGAGACCTAACTAGTACATGTTTGAGACTTCCTCCCTCAAAGCTCATACAAAACTTCATTTTCTTCTTTTGTTAAGGTGTCTGATGAGGATGAAATCCTACCACCTAAACTCCAAGCTGCCCTGGTGCAGATTTTGGAAGAACGAAATGAAATTTTGGCTCAGGAGCAGAATTTTTCACAAGGTATGAGACAAGTGGGCTGAGGACTTGAGGTCAAGGCAGTAAGTATTTCCTGGATGCTCAGCACCCTGCTAAGCACTTTTGCATTTACAAAAGTGTCAGATTGCCTGTGCTTTGAAAATCTTATCTGCTTCCTAGGTGATCCTCAGAGAGGCCAGGTCCCCTTCTCTTTACAGGCCTTTGCATATGCTTTTTTTCCCTTTGTAGACTGCTGCTCCCCTAGATATCCACACAGCTCCTACCCCTTTCCTCCTTCGGGTCCATGCTCACATGTAATTTTCTCAAGAAGTCCTCTCCTGACCATCTTTTTAAAAGTTATACCCATTCTCCAGCATTCCCTATAAAGCATTCCTTATTTTCCTTCCCTTCCTTATTTTTCTCCATGGCTCTTATCACCATGTATTGAGCTATAATGTAAGTTCCATGAAGACAGTGACTTTGTTTTTTTCTCTATCCCCAATACTTTAAACAGTATTAAAATAGGTTTTCAATAAGTAGGTAATCAATAAGTATTTGTTGAATAAATAGGTGACTAATATTTTTGGGTGCTTACTATGTACCAGGCATTGTGCTAAGCACTTAACATACATCTTATTTCATCTTTATAGTATCCTTATGAAGCAGATATCATTTAATTCCTCATTTTACAGATAAGAAAATCTTGATGCAAACATTAGGGAAAGAGCAAGTTCAGAGGTGCAATTGGAAGTTTAATTTTGTGTATTTAGTTTAACAGGTAGGCATTTATATCCATGAATGTGGGGGTCAGAAGAAAGATTTGTGGCTAGTTATACATTCAGAACTTTCTATTTTAAAGGTATTAAACTACATGAGATTTTTCTATAGAAGGGTGTAGATAGAATAAAACAGGTTTAGGAATTAAGCCCTGGGTTGGTTGGGAATAGTGTGGTTAGATTTCCAAGATTAGGAAGTTGGGAAGAGATAGACCCAGAAAAGGAAACTAAGAGGAGCAGCTAATGAAGTAAGAGAAAAACGAGGAGGGTGTGATATTACAGAAGCTGAGTGAAGAAAGTACTTCATGAGGGAAAGAATAAATAAGTGTGCCTAATGCTGTGAAGAGGTCAAATAAGGTGAGGACTGAAAATTTACCATTGGATTTGATAATAGGAAGGTCTTTGAAGACCTTGATGACAGCAGATTCAGTGGAATGTTAGGAAGATAATATGATTGGAAAGGCTCAAGAGAAAATTGGAATGCCACTCAGCTGATTCTAGAATGTATATGGAAGTACATAGGCCAAGAATAGCCAAGACACTTCTGAAAAAGAAGAACAAAATTGAAGGGCTTGTTTATTGAAGATTTATTACAAAGTTTAATAGTAATTAAGATAGTTTCGTTTTGGTACAGGAGTAAACAAATAGAGCAATGGAAAGAATAGAGAGCTCCTATGCATATGGAAACTTGATTGTGTCAGAGTTGGCACTGCACATCCATGGGAAAAGGATGAACTATTCATTAAATAGTGATAGGGCAATTGGTTTTCCATATGAAAGGAAATGAAGATGGATCCTTCCCTCATACTGTGCACAAAATTAATTCCAGTGAATTAGAGATATAAGTGTTAAAAACAAAACTTTAAAAATTTTTAGAAAAGAACATGAGAATATTTTATGTCCTTGGGACTGCAATGCTTTTCTTAAACATAGCACAAAGAGCACAAAACATAAAGGAGAAGAGCAGTTAATTTGACTATGTTAAAATTTAAAACTTCCGTTCATTAAGGTTCACATGGAAAAGAAACAAAAAAACAAGCCACAAACTAAGTGAAGACTTTTTCAACAAAAGTAACTGCAAAGGGATAGTTTAAAATTTATAACAAATTGCTACAACTCAATAAGAAGAAGATGAACAACTCAAGAGAAAAAGGGAGAAAAGATATAAACAGTCAATTTCATATAGGAGAGGAAATATGAAAGACCCAAAAACATGTGAAGAGACATGCAACGTCATCAAAATCAGGGAAATGTAAAGAAAAGCCATAATGAGACACCCACGATACTGGCAAAAATTTAAGTCTGACAATATCAAGTGTTGGGAAGAATGTGTAAATTAGTTTCAACCACTATGGAAAACAATTTGGCATCATATAGTAAAATTAAAGATGTATTTAACAACATCTACAGCCCAACCTTTTCACTTTAGAAATATACTGTAGAGAAACTCTTGAATATTTCAATAGGAAATAAGTACAATAATTTTTAAGTGGCATTATATGTGATACCAAAAACTAAACAACCCAGATGTCCATTGACAGGAGAATATAGCATTAAAAATGAACCTTAAAGGCACAATATTGAATAAAACAATAGTTGCAGAAGAATATGTTTTTTATAATGTTCAAAGACATATAAAACCTAATAATATGTTGATTGTTGGGAGTCACACATGTGTATAGTGAAACTATAATGTAAAGGAAGGGAAAGATAAACACAAAATTCTAAATAATTGTCACTATCTATTGGATAATGGGGGAAGGACACCATTGCAAGGGAGTCACACAGGGCTTTTCAGAGATATTAGTAATGTTTTATTTTTTAGCCATGTGGTGCGTACTTGGGTATTCATTTCACTGTTCATTTTATGAAATAGTCATATATACAAAAGAATATATAAAGTATGTACATTGAAAAAAACAAGAATGGAAGATAAATTATAGAAAAATGTAATTTAAAAAAGAAAGGAGGAGCGGGTGTAGCTCAGTGATTGAGTGCCTGCTTTGCGAGCATGAGGTCCTAGGTTCAATCCCTGGTACCTCCTTAAAAAAAAAGAAAAACTAAGGGGAAAAAAAAAGAAAGAAAGGAAATTGGATGTAAAACACTGAGTACAGCAGGCATAGATATCTCTTTCAAGAAATTTTGCTGCAAGAGAAATGGGGCAATAACTGGAGTGGATGGGAGAGCAAGGCAAAAGTGTTGAAGATAAATGCAGTGATGGACCATAAATTCTAAACTGTGGAAGAAAGTCTATTGAACAAACTATAACAAAAACCTAGATTAGGAAAAATATATAATGCTGGAAGAGTCCTTAGAAATCATCTGATGGGCCCCCTCATTATAGAGCTATGAAGAGAGAGGCCAAGAGAGGTGAAGTGAGCTACCCACTATTGAAGCTGCTTCATGGTTGAACTCTGACTAAACCTAGGTTCCTGATTCCCAGTCCAGGCTGGAACCCATGGAAAAGAGCAAGAGACATCATGAAGGAAAAAAAAGACTATTTGTACATAGAAGGAAAAGGAGACATTTTAGGCAAATCTGAGGTTTAAGCCTGGGACCTGGGAGGCAATATATTATAGTGCTTAAGAATCACCTTGCTTGGAAGCGTGGCAGCTCCTCCACTTACTAGATGGGATGATCCTGGAGAAATTCTTTAATCACTTTGAGTCTTAGTTTCCTCATCTGTAACAGGAAAATTATAATACCTACCTCATGTGATCATGTTTGTAAAAGCACTTAGTACTGTGCTTCACATATTTTAAGCTCTCAATAAATTTTATTACGGAATAATCATGGTACTATATGAAATGGGAACATTGAGAGGGAAACTGATTTGATGGTGAAATATAATGAATTTGGTTTTAGACATGTATTGTTTATGTAATTGATTTATATTCTACCAAATTCCAAAAAAGGTCCAATATAGTGACTGTTAGACAAATAGAATTTAAGGTGCTAATGGGACAGCCAAACAATGATTGCTGTAAATGAAAATGTACAGAGG
The DNA here is from genome assembly GCA_026826555.1 of Tolypeutes matacus. NCBI lineage: Eukaryota > Metazoa > Chordata > Mammalia > Cingulata > Chlamyphoridae > Tolypeutes > Tolypeutes matacus. Next base: position 16,685,232 of record JAKSZT010001178.1, read on the forward strand.
GAATGTTAATGAAGTTTCAGGGCTGGAAATTTCAGGTTTGGAATTATCAACATAGAAAGCCAGCGCTCTTTCTCTCTCTGCCAATTAGCTCTTTAAGGAAAGGAGTGTTGAAGAGAAGTGGCCTGAGGACCATCTCAAGAAGAAGAAGAAAACAGAAAACAAATGCTCTGTCATAAAGGCAGGAAAGAATCAGGAAATCAAGAGAGTATAAAGTTGTGGGAGACAAAAGAGGAATGAGGAGTGGTCAGCACAAATGCAGCAGCATAGAATTTAAGGGAAGATAAAAATAGAAAAGCAGATTGAATTTAGCTAGTTCTCATTGGTGACCTTTGAAAGAGCAGTTTCGGTGAAATCAGATGTGCAAGCTGGTTGCATGAGTGAATGAGAGTATGTATGGAAAGAAAATGAAGGTAAGAGTATAAACCATTTGCTTTTCTGCAAGTCATGAAGAGTGCAAGAAAGCTAAGAATCAGGATTTATTCTCATCCTTTAATGACATCTTAGGCATTACTTCCATAACCAGAGCTGATGTTCCCAGATACACAAAACATAAGGAATTTTTTTCTTTTCTTTTTTTCCTTCCTGCAGTAGATGTGACGCTCAACTCTCTGGTGTCTGAAGCATTTGTGAGGTTTTTTGTGGAGCTGGTGGGACATTATTCTTTGAGCATGACTGTCACTGAACGTGGAGAGCGTGTATTCCAAAGGGAGCCATTCCGTAAGTCCCACACTTCCCGAAGTGTGCGCCACTTCCTGGATCTCTTCATGGAGACTCAGATGTTTGCAGGATTCATCCAGGACCGAGAGCTTCGGAAAAGTGGGGTGAAAGGTCAGTTTCCATCAGAAAGTTCTCTCTATTTATAAGTACTTAAAAAATTGGACAGCCATAGAAATAAAACAAAAAAAACACAATGTAATAGCTACAAAGGCTCAAGATCTGAGTTGTTTACTATGGGAATTATTTATATTGAAATATTGTTTTATACAAGATTTATTTAAATTTTACTTTTGAATGTTGGCTAATTTCACCAACATGAATTTTCCTCATAGGTTTGTTTGAGGTCCGGGCCCTCCAGTATTTGGAAACAATTCCTGAGTCTGAGCCTAGTGGGGTGAATAGAATTTTGCGGAGTCTTGGTGAGTTGCTGTATTTTCTTGTCAGTTAAATGTGGCTTTAAAAGCTTTAGCAATAAGCATGCCTCATCACAAAGGCTTTATAATTATATGAGCAATATATGTGAGTATTGATAACCTCTAGTAGGCTGACCAGAAATCATGACCAGCATTCCCAAGTGTTTGGAGAAAAAGGAGTTTTTCTCAGAGGTTGGGATTCCCTATCCAATGGCCCATGGAACCACTTCCCTCAGATGAAGCTCCTAAAACTATCCCCTTGTGACATAATACTTTTCGTATTCTAAGCCACACCCTTGGAGAATTTTATAAAACCTCTGGTCCTTCTTTCCAGAAAAACATACACTTCAGGCATACAAACTAATTTTGCAAATAATTTTAGGAAGTTCATGGACTCCATGGACTCCAGATTATAAGCACCTGGTTTAGACAGACTCTGAAGCAAAAGAGGATTTCCTGCCAGTCTCTTAATTTTATACTTTATAAAGAAACAGTTATGATTCTTCAGTTATAGTTAGCTGTTAATCATCCAGTATGATATAAGAATACAGCAGTATGGCTTGTCCAAACCAATGAAGCACCTACATTCTATGATCTTTGAAATATAAGTCCCTAATTAGGCCCACCTTAACTATCTCAGAGACCCTGGTTAAATTATATCCTGGGCTGCTATTTCTTCTTTAAACCACGAGGGTTAGATTAGATCAGTGCTTCTCAGCTCTTGAGAGTTTAAAAAATGTTTTTTTCCTTGGCTCCAACAAATGTCCAGGGAGTGGGCCAGATGGTTTTAACCTATGGTCAGGGTTGAGAACCACTGGATTGGATGATGTCTGAGTTTCCTCTACTGCTATAATTAGACCCTTGGGCGGCATTTGGTGGATAATGTTAAAATATGATTTCAGGGAAGCGGCTGTGGCTCAATCAGTAGGGCTCCCGTTTACCATATGGGAGGCCCCGGGTTCGGTTCCCGGGGCCTCCTGGTGAAGGCAAGCCCACCCGCACGGCGTGGTTAGCTGACCCAGCGAGCACAAGCAGCAAGGGGGGCATAAATGAATAAATAAATAAAATCTTTAAAAAAAAAAAAAAAAATGATTTCAGAATGTACATTCTGAAGCTGATAGGTTAAAATGGCAGTTTACTCCTGGGCTATTGTGAATGACTGGATGTTAATCCCTTGCCTCAAATAATCTACAGTAAATAAAAATGAATTATGAGAGTTCACACTATTTTTTCCTCTCTTTAGGAAATAAAATGAAATTTCTGCAGAAGAAATGAAAGCTTTGATTGTCTACATTCTAAATAGAACAGAAAATGCCAAAGAAAATATTTTTCCAAGAGTCAGGATGCCTTGAAGTATTCTGCAAAATCCTTGAAAGTTTCAAGGTTTCAGATCAGATCAGGCTCTCAGAGGAAGATTCTCCTACTGCTGCTGTGGTAATCACTGGAGAATTGTTGGACTAATCTGTAACTAGTGCTCTCTTCGCTCTGCCTCCAATTTTTTAAGTGGATTTTTCTACTTCATACTTGTACTTAGTCTCTATGTTTTGTGCTTAGTCTGTGAAGGCCCTTGTCTTTTGCAAGGGAAAGACTTGGTGGTGGTGTATTTGAAAATCAGCTCAAGGATGAGCAGAATGAGAGATATGCTGAGTTTAGGGTACTAGGTAGGCTTGATAGAACTAGAAAACGCTAGCCCTACATGCATGATTTTATTAACTGAAATGTCATGTCAGCTTTAACCCCATGAGCTGTTTGAGCCAGGCTAAGTATCAGTCTCATCATATATCTCCTTTTTTTTTTTTTTTTTTTGTCTAATGGTCTGCCTTGAGGAATCTCACACATGTGGAGCCCTACTTGTTAGCACTGTTACTGAGTACGAAAGTAGGCATCATGCAGCTCCTCCTCCATGTTGTGTGGCACCTGGGTAGCCTGTCCCTCACATGCCAACATTAAACTTTGTAGAATTTTAGCTATTTTTAAAATGTCTTTTTAAGGGCATGGAACGAATTTTTTTTTCTTTTTTTTTTTTTTTTTGGTGTCTACCATGTGCCATGCACTATGCTACATATATGTATGTAATCTTATTTAATCCTTAAATCAACTTTCCTTTTTACTAATGAAGAAACTGGAATTCAAAGAGGTTAAATAACTTGCTCAAAATTATACAACAGATCCTGTATTGAAGCCCAAGACTATTATTTTATGAATACGGAGAAAGTTGGTTAGTCCTGCAGATGGAAATTTGAGCTCTGTGGAATTACAGCTATTTTTAAAACTTTTCTGTTAAGTTGACGTGTACCAGAGCCACCTCCCAGCTGTGAGAATGAGGAACTTCAAACTATAGTGTCTTAGATGAGACTTTTTGGCTCCCCTAGAATCATTGGACTATTTGCTCTAATTAAATTGGACTCACATGACTGTTTTCCTGGGCACATACCAATTAATCACCCAGACCCTTAATATTTAAAGTAGTACTAGTCATTGGAAAGAGAAATTTATTAGTGATGGTGCAATTTTAATTATAAATGTTTTAACAAATAGTTTATTTTCTTCAACTCATACTGATGGTTTAAACTAACATAAAAAATGTTAATTCAAACTTAATTCAAGTTTACTTAGGATGTAAATTTATTTATCTGTACAGTATTGTCATTATAACCCAATCAAGTATGTATGAATATGTCTGCAGCAGACACCATTTAAAGACTGGTGCTATGTAACATAATTTCTATAGATGTGGGTCCAGGAAATAGAACTGAGCCTATGTCTTCTTAAAAATGTTTATTAAGCAGCTTTACCCCTATGGGAGTCCTACCAGATATCTCCCCATTTGGTCTCTTCTAACACTCTAATCCTGAGGTAATAACCAATTAGCATTTGGGAAATGAGTGTTTATAAAATGGGGTAAGGAATATTACTGTGGTAGATCCTGGTCATCCATGCTCTGCGAGGAAACCTTTGCTTCAGGGATGGGGGCCTTACTTTAACTCTGCAATCTGAAGCTGCTTCTTTCCTTGGATCTGTTATATTTTGTTTTTGTAAAGTATTAAGAGTTCTGGATGTGTTGGTAAAAGAATTGCTCGAGATTTATATAAAATGTTGTTTACAGATCTTTTAAAGAATAAACACATTAAAATCCCATAGATATCCTGGAGGATTTTAAATAAAATTGCTTTTAAGATGTAAAGGTCTTTTACTTATACCTATAGCTAGCACATTTATCTAATGGTAGTATATTAGTTATGGTCCTCCAGATAAACAAAACGTGTATGTGTGTTTGTGTGTGTGTGTGTATGTAAATATTAAGAGATTTATTATAGGATTGGTTCATATGACTGTGGCATTTGTCAAGTCTGAATTCCATAGGGCAGGCCACCATTTGGAAACTTGATGAAGGTGACACTGAATTCCCCAGGAGAAGTCTGTCTGAGGTAGAGACAGAAATAATTTTCTAACTGCTGAAATCCTCAGTTCTCCCTTTAAGACCTCCAACTGATTGAGTCATGTTTTAGTTTCCTTGGCTGCTCAAGCAAATACCATGTAATGGGTTGGTTTAACAATGGGAATTTATTGATTCTATTTCCAGGCTAGGAGAAGTTCAGATCAAGACATCATCAAGGTGATGCTTTCTTCACAAAGGCTGGTGTTCTGGGACAGGCCGCTGGTCATCATTTGTCCTGGGCTCCTCTGTCACATGGCAATGCACATGGCAGCCTCTCCTGGCCTCTCCCTTCTCTTCCAGGTTCCACTGATGTTCAGCTTCTGGCTGTTCCCTCTGTGGTTGTCTCTGAATTTCATTCTGCTTATAAAAGAGTCCAGTAATAGGATTAAGACCCATCTTGATTGAGCTGGGCCACACCTTAAATGAAGTAACCTCATCAAAAGCTTCTACTTATAATGGGCTTACACTTGCAAGAATGTATTAAGAACATGGTTTTCTGGGGTACATAGCTCCAAACCATCATAGATGAGAAGACTTCTCATTGCCGAGGGCAATCTTTATTGATTATAGATGGGAAAGTGGAAGTGGCTCAAGCGATTGGGCTCCTGCCTACCACATGGGAGGTCCCTGGTTTGGTTCCCAGTGCCTCCTAAAGACAGCATGCTGGCACGACAAGCAGGTGTGGCAAGCTGACGCAACAAGAGACAAAAAGAAAAACATAATGAAAGAGAACAAAGCAGGGAACAGAGGAGGCTCAAGCGATTAGGTGTCTCCCACACTGGAGGTCCTGGGTTTGGTTCCCCGTGCCTCCTAAAGAAGACAACAAGGAAGACAACAGACATAGGAAATGCAAACAGAGAGGGGGTGAAGAGATATAAATAAAATCTTTTTTTAAAAAAATGATTATAGATGTTATCAGTCCTAGGTGCAATCTACTATTGATTTAGATCTATGAAATATCCTCATAATTTAGTGCTTGCTTGACCAAACAAATAGACCATAACATAGCCAAGTTGACAAGTGAAATTAACCATCACAGTAAATTAATGAGAATTGTTCGTAGACCAGCCAGGCTTAATAACTGTGGCCAACATTTCAGCTCTTGGCAGACTAAATCTGGGTTTAGAGTGCATACCCACCAGAGTATATAGTCCTTGCCTGCTCTATCAAAGGGAACTGGGAGCCAGGTAGCCGAGATGCAGCAGCAGGCATAGAAGCGAGGCAATGAGGAACACTATTCTATCACCGGAATCTCTAAAGGCAAAATAACTGGATTTTATATACACTCTGAAGACAGAAAATGGGCTTTTTAATATTTGGGGTTTGTGGGCGGTTACTAGGCTCGCCCTGGGCAGAGATAAGATTCCTTTCATTATGCAGACCCTAAAGTTTCACAATTTTAACTGGAGACTGGCGACCACTCTAGTCTGTGGAAGAACTGCACTTATCCAGTGTAAAGGTTCTCAAGGCACCAAAAGTTAAGGATAGTTAAGGACAGCAAGGAAGCGCAAAAGGAAAACTCGGCGTAAAGGGAGCAACGTTCAAAGGAAGGAGGAAGGGTAGGGGTATAAATCGAGCTAGGAAACCAGTTTCTCCCCGCCAAAATTCAGCTAGTTCCACGAAACTTCAGCTAGTTCGGCTAGTTCCGCGAAAATATTTAAAAGGGCTCCCCTCCCAGATCGCGTCCTAGAGGAAAAAAAATGGCCCCTGCCTTAGCAAACTGTTTCCAGCCGGAGGTGAAAAAGTGGAGCAAGCCGGAAGAAGAAATTTGAGATCTTCCGTTGACGCAAGAATCCGGAAGTGACGTCACATCCAAAATAAAACCGCCCGGCAATTCATAGCAACCTGGCGAACGCGCCTTCGGAACTATCTACTGCGCGTGTGTGGGCCAATCAGCCGGTGACGTAGAGCACTTCAGTAACCGGCGCAGACTCCGAAAACTCCGGCCAACCAAAGATTCATGGAATGGCGGGCACCGGTCTGGTCGCCGGAGAAGTCGTGGTGGATGCGCTACCCTATTTTGATCAAGGTTATGAAGCACCTGGTGTGCGGGAAGCGGTGAGTGAGGGGTGTCTGTGTAGCTCCCCCAGCGCTCTCTAGCCCTTACAAGTCTGGAAGGAGTACGTTACATTTTGCCTCCCATACCCTGGCCCCTGTTCTCGTTCTCAGGCTGCGGCGCTGGTAGAGGAAGAAACTCGCAGATACCGACCTACTAAGAACTACCTGAGCTACCTCACAGCCCCGGATTATTCTGCTTTTGAAGTAAGTGTGATGTCTTGCGTCCGGCGTACGGCGAGAATTCCTGTGAATATTTTCGATTGGGAGTCATAGCTATGTAAAGTGAATTTCAAATTTCAGCTTTTAATTGTTGCTTGTTTAGCTATTACCTGCCGTTTAGGTATCAATTTATTGAAAACAGCTAGAAAGATAAGCATTCTCCTCCGGGATTCTTTTCCTGAAACCCTTCTGGGCGTTTACAAACACCGTACCTTAAAGCAAACATTTGTGTGTACACTTTTCTGTGACAGGACCCAGAGACAAATTCTCAAATGTCTCCGCTGCTTTCTAACGTCCACTCTAAAACAAGTGATCAACGTTTGCTTTATATTCCTAATTATCTGGGCTCTTTAGAACCACTAGATGGCGGCCTTTGTATTTACCGAATATCTGTGAATAAATGGACAAACCGTATCTAAATTACCTATATACCATTTTAAATTGGTTAGCCTAGAATGCACCCAAGATGCTAGTTAGGGTCTGGTCAGCTAAATGAAATGTAAAATATTATTTCTAAACAATTGGATTCTGTTAGGCATTAATACATAACATGTTTGGGTCCCCCTTCACCCCTTATATATAAAAATGTTGATTAAATTTTAAGTAGGAGTTGGTCCTACTAAATCCTTTTTTCCCCATATTTTTTCTAAATGTAGTTACCCAAATGTAGATTGTTCATTAAGAACTAAATTCAGTAATGATTCCTTATTGGACTGATTTCTGAAGGTTTCAGATAACTACATCCAATCTAAAACGTTTAAGTATTTTAACCAGCTTTTTGTTTTTAGCACTCCTAAATACAACATATGCTTCCTACCTTTATAATTAGTATACTGATCATTTAATCCTTTCTTAATAGGAACTAAAGAGTGTATTGCGCTCACTATAGCAATCCTCAAAACAGCCCTATGAGCTATATGTTTATTATACCCCCCTCCCCTTTTTTTAGGAGGTACCAGGGATCGAACCTCATACATGGGAAGCAGGTGCTCAACCACTTGAGCTACATCCATTCTCCTATCCCCATTTTTTAGATAGGAAAACTGTGGCTTAGAGAGGCTGAATAATTTGCACAAGACCTTAAACTACTCTTACGTTCATTCATTTAACAACTATTTATGAAGGTCTATCATGTGCTAGGCATTGAGGAACAGAATAGGCAAGGTCCTTACTCCTGGAGCTTACATTCTAGAGTGTTGAGACAGCAAATCAGAAAATTATCATTTTGTTGATACGGTATTCAGAGAATTAAAGTTGTAATGTGATAGAGTGACTGGGTGGTTACATTGGATTGGATGGTTGAGGAAGGCCTATCTAAGCTGAGATGAAACTGCTGTTAGTTCCACGACCTCTTCATACTTAACTTCATCAACTAGAACGGTGCGTGGCATACAATAGACCCCAAATAGTTATCAATTGAATGTATGAAGAGCTTCTAAGGCAGTTTTATTTAATGAATGCTTACTGTGTGCCAGGCATGCCTAGAAATTCTTTCCATGACTTACCTCATTTAATCTTCACAAGAGCCCTGAAAGTGTAGGCTGTCTTTACAGACAAGTTAAAATTCCAGATCTGTCACTTACTTCAATGTGATTTAGGTAAGGGCTTCTATGTTACATTGCTAAGGACTTCTTGTACTGGGTTGTTACAGTTTCTTTCTTACCTAACTGTCAGTTGTTACTCTTGTCACTGTACATAGCTCTCTAGCTAAAATGCTATGACTTTCTGCAGGAAACTAGATATCCATGTTTTGTTAGACTTGTGTATAACTCAGAAAGAAAAAAAAAACATGGCATTCTCCAATGAGAAATGCTTATTGCAGAACTTTTAAACAGGAGTCAGGGCTTCTGAAAGGCCTTTTTTGCTTACTTTTTTAGTCTTTCATTGTTAAGATAGTTGCAGCCCTCAGAAAACTGAAATTGCATGGGATAACTGAGATACTACTATAAGGGAATATTGCACTTAAACAGTTTTTAATACTTGGGGTAGGAAATGGGCAGAACAGAACTGGAATAGGATATTGATCTCAAAAATGGCCCTAAAGGGGTCCAGCTCTACTATAGTCTTTAAACTAGTAAAATTGCTAGATCAGATGGTAGAAATCAGAAATCCTTTTGTATCTCCTCCCTGCTTTCCTCTCTTTGCAAAGAGCAAAGTTTGAAAATAACAGCCAGGACCAAAATAACCCCAAAGCAAATTATTTTATGTCCAAGCCCTTTCCCTTATCCCCCCATTCCTAATGGAAACTTAGAACTATGGTTCTTAGTAAAATGAAGACTGGCTTCATTTTACAATCAACTGGTGAGTTAAAAACAAAAATCATAGTAACTATGTCTAGGCCCCACCCAGAACAATTAAATGGAAGTGGGGAAGAAGGGTTGGGGTGGTTGGGATTGGGATTGTTCTCAAAGCTCCCTGACTGATTCTAACATGCTGCTGATGTTAAGAACCACCAGTTTAGGATTAATTCTTTTCTCTGTGCGTCCCTTATGTATATACCATCTTTCCTGCCTAATATTGGTATGGATTTGAAGAAGTGTGAATTCACTGTTTGTGTGTGTGTTTTTCCTTCTCCTGCTTCTAGAGAACATTTATCCCAGAGAAGACTTGGGGGAAGGGAAATGATCCATTATAATGGAGGGTATAAATACCTGAGTAGGTTAATTTGTTATTTGTTTTATGATTGTTAATTTCAATTTGTAGTTTTGATCTTGGAGGTAATTCTTTCTCTGATTTGTACACTAGACCGACATAATGAGAAATGAATTTGAAAGACTGGCTGCCCGACAACCAATTGAATTGCTCAGTATGAAACGGTAAGTCCTATTTCATAGTTCAACTTGGCTCAAATCATTGCTTACTTTAACTTCAATTTATTAGTTAAACAGTGCTGTGGCCATGTCAGAGTAAATGTATGAAAGAAGAAATTCTTGTTCATTTTTATGTATTTGTGTTTTTTCAAATAACAGTGGTTAATCCTCCTAATGTTGAAAGATGTTCTTTGCACCATTATTTAAAAGTGCAATATATTTTAAAATTCAACAAGATAGTGGTAACTAAATCGTGGTGAATTTAATGTAAATTGTAATGAAATTCATGCTTATGAATTCCCAAGAAAATATCCCAGTATCCTGATTAGTCATCTAGTTCTTCACTGGTTGTGTGTGTGTAGTGTAACCAATGTTATGGCTTATAATGATCACTGCTTTGCTTTAAATATATATATATATATATATATACATTGGAGATATTTTCTTTAAATTGTTCCCTATAGACACCACTGATTTTTTTTTTTTTTTTTTTAAGATTTATTTATTTACTTTATCCATTTTAACCGCCCCCCTTCCCCACTTCCCCATTTGCTGTTTTGTGTCCATTTGCTGGGCAATTCTCTGTGTCTGTTTCCTGCCATCTCTTTTCATCCTTCTCCTCCAGTCTTCACAAGGATTCTATCCTGAAGACCTCCGATGTAGGAGAGAGGTGTTCTGCCACCTGCGCCACCTCAGTTCCCGGTTTTTGGAGCTTTCGGAGCATCTCATCTTGACTCTCCCCTGTGTCTCTCTCCTGTTACATTATCATCTTGCTGCATGGCTCCCGGGGCCTGGCAGCTCACCAGCACACAGACCCTGGCAGCCCATGCGCCTTCTATATATATATCTTTTTATTTACTGGGAGGTCCTGGGGATCGAACCCAGGTCCCTCCATATGGCAGGCGGACGCCCAACCATTTGAGCCACATCTGCCCCCTGGCACCACTGACTTTGAAAAACCTGCTGATGGTCATCCTTTGAGTGATGTATGTATTTTTCAGAGCTGATCTGATCTATGTGCATCTTACTCAAGTCCAGATCTCAGGTTTTTTTCTTTTTGTTCATACCCAAGATCATTTCAGTGCTTCCTTTTTTTTTTTTTTTTTTTTAGGAGGTACTGGGTATTGAACTCAGGACCTCATACATGGGAAGTAGGCACTCAACCACTTAAGCTGCATCTGCTCCTCTCTTCCCTTTCTTATGCTCCATTTTCCTATCTGACCTGAATGATGGAGGCAGGACAGATCTGTGAGGTAGCCATCTGCCAAGACCCCTCAGTACTTCCATTTCCTGGTGCCGCTACTGTAAAAGTTTTCATAATGATAGTAATTCCCTTATGGTAATATGTTTCAAACCACGGGAAAAGACCTATTAAGCAATAGGCAATGAAATAAATTTAGTAAGACACCACCAACACTTTTTTAAAGAGAGAATAGAGTGTATTACATGTAAAGATAAGTATTGTTTCCTGAAACTTTTGTTCAGTTATGCATATTTGTGTACTGCATTGCATTGTAAAATATATTTCTTGCTGTGGAATATGGTTAAAAGTTTGAAAATTGCTGTATTTATGGTATATGTTTTAAGCTAGTGTTTTATTTTGGTTATTTTGTTTGTTTGTTTGTTTTGAGGTACTGGGGCCTGTGGACTGAACCCAGGACCTCTTAAGTGTGAGGCTGGTATCACATCATCTTCCCTGAGTTGGTTTTTTTTCATTTGTTTTGCTTGTTTTTTTTCTGGGAGGCACTGGGAACCAAACCCAGACCTCCCATATGGGAGACAGGCACTCAACTGCTTGAGCCACATCTGCTCCCTGTTGTTTTTTTTTCTTTTTAAACAAAATAGTTTATCATTTCTTAATCCCAGTTTCTGTCCCTCAGTTTTTCACAGGAGAACTTTTATAATTTGAAGTTTTTACAATATCTAGTAAAAATATTTAAAAGTAGAATTAAACTTCGTTTGTAGTAATTAATTAGTAATGAGCTGAGATTTATGAAGAGTGTATTTGCTGATTATCTTGGCAGTGCTGAAGGAAGGTGTGGTGTGAAGAGAGAGAATGCAGTGAGATCCAAACGCAAAGAATTATTATATCCTCTCCATTTTTTTCTTCTGGAGGCGTGTGCATATATGTGATTTTTACTAAAAAGATTGCATAGTTTCTTGTATCTTTTTTCACTTACTATATAAAAACCTTAATATTTAAGTATTCTCCTGTAACATGTAATAGCTAATATAGAACCTTTTAGATGAAATACCAGCTTATTTAATGTTTCCTTGTATTAGACATTGAAGTGAACAATTTTTTTTTAATGGATTGATTCTTAAGATAAATAGATTCTTATTATTGCAAAGTCGACATCTTATCTTCAGTGTTTCTTAGTCTTTACAGTATGTATAGACATGCGGGCCATTTTGAAAGGCGGTATGAAGATTTGGTGGGATATATGGCTTTATTTTATTTGGCTGTTTAATTTCAGATATGAGCTCCCAGCTCCTTCCTCGGGTCAGAAAAATGATATTACTGCATGGCAAGAATGTGTCAACAATTCTATGGCCCAGTTAGAGCATCAGGCTGTTCGAATTGAGAATCTGGAACTAATGTCACAGCATGGATGCAATGCCTGGAAAGTATATAATGAGTAAGAAGCTTCTCTCTCTTTTTTTTTAAACCCATCTTACCCCCAGCTTTGGAATTTTAAGAAGTATGGTGAGTAGGATAAGGGAAATGGGGTGACAGTAAGTATAACTAGATTTTACTTGGGATCATGGCCTAGAATTTCCAACCCATATGAAAAGCCACTACTTTGAGACCCACCTCAAAGTTCAGTAATACCAAGGGGACCTAAATCTAACTACCACATTTATTATTTAATACTGTAAGAAAATGAGTTCTGAGTTCTGATTTACAAATCCCCATATGATAGAATGGTGGAGATTGCTTAAATCTACAGAATTAATACCCAAAGGATTTTTCTGCCAAAACTAGCCACTGACCACCTATTTCTGTTCTGTGTAGCTAGCTTCAGCTTTAGCATTTATTATCTATCTAGGGTTCATTTTCCTTATTTATCTCTGTGCCCCCATGAAGCCCTAAAATTCCCTGTGTCTATTAAGTGTTTAAGGAAGAAAAAGTCACTGAGCCTCATGACTGTATTTAAAACTATTTGTTAGAGTATGTTTCCTGAAACATGACATATGTATGTTCCTGAAACATGACTGTATAAAATAAAGCAAAACCACAAAATAATAAATACCTTTTCTCAACTCTCCAGAGAATGTTTTAAGTTTCTGTGGCCACATGAGGATCCAGTGGGCAAAATCTAAAATTTGGAAAATGCTACAGAACAGACAACTCAATTTCTTTTGTGACTATATTGCAAGGGATAAAAAGAAAGAATGAAACAATTCTTTTTGGAGTAATGAAATTGTTCTAAAATTTTTTGTGGTGATGAATGCACAACATTGTAATATAAAAGCCATTGATTATACACTTTGGATAGAGCATATGGTATGCTACTATAAAGTGATAAAGTGGCTTAAAAAAATAAATGTGCAAGAATAGCCAGAAATAGAATCTATGCATGACAGTGGAAGTATAGATTGAGAGGTGAATTTTCTTGTTTGTTTTTTGTTTCTTATTATTGAAATAATAAAAATGCTCTAATAATGATTGAAGTGATGAATGCACAAATATGTGATTATACCAAATACATTGATAATACACTTTGGATGAATTACAGGTATCAAAAAAAAAAAAAAAAAAAGAAAGAATAAAGTCAGGCTGATTAAGAAATTAAGAGTTTCATTTAGGGAATGAATAGATAGATCTGGAACCTGGCAGAAAGGACTATTGGACATCAATACCCCAAGACGGCTGCTGGAAGATCCTTGTGAGATTTCCACCATGCAGAATGAGATTCCCAGAGACTCCCAAGAGACTCTCCAGTATTCTCCTGGGACATTATCATTGGCCCCACCTGGGGGATTGATGGGTGGGGTAATCAATCAAAACAGCAAACACCTGGAACTTCTCCCATGACATTAGCAAAGGGGTGGAATAATTAACAGTTTAAAAGGCAGGCGCAAAGGTCAAATTGCCCCTTCTGCACCTGTTCCTGACCCCTGCCACCCCCTACTCCTGCTCCCAGCAGTTCCCTCCCTGCTTGGGGCCTTCGTGGCTTCTGCGCCCTGCTCTTGCCATGTCCCCCCTGCATGGATCAACACGCAAGTAAAACCTGGGCATTTATAATCTATAATGGGAAATTGTAGTCTATAAATCAGCCCTCTCTATCACTCTTCAGCCCCTTACCCTCTCCCGGGGACCCGTGGTCTGTTATTTTCTTCCATTTCTCTTCCCTCCCTACCTTAATAAATTGCTGGCCTCACTCAAAAATAAATAAATAAATAAATAAATAAATAAATAAATAAATAAATAAATAAATAAATAAAATTAAGAGGCAGATCAATTAATTTGATTTGATCTGTCTGTTTCACAGAGTGGGAACATGTGATGCTTGTTCTCAAGAAGGTTTATTTAGTTGAGGACACAGTATGTTCTATTCAAAATAACCAATAGTCCATTTTTTTAGTAGTATAAAGGAAAGTGCTACACTATATGCTCTGGTCTGTAAACTCAGAGATTTCAGAGAAGCAACATTAAGAATGAGGGTCAGTAAAGAAGTGTGAGATTTGGATATTTAGAGGAAGGAGTTCCAGGAATGGGAAAAAATGGTTACAGGGGAAAGAATCTTGAATTGCAAAGAACGTTGCTTTCAACTTGTCAGCCAGCTGTCTGGAAACCTTTAATAATTCCCCATTACTTGCAAGGTAAAGTCCAGACTATTTGAAGTTGTATTCAAGGCTTTCCAAACCTCAGTTGTAGACTTTCACTCAATCCAAACTAGTTCTCTCCATGGTGATCATCATAAACCCTGCCTCTGGCCCTTTGTGTGTGCTTGGCCTCCTCCTGGAGTGTCCTTACTTATTCTATTCAAATTTAACTTAAGACCCAACTCAAGTCAGCTGACTTGTTTACCCTGATTGAAATTCTACTTCTAGTAATCTCTCCCTCTTCTGAATAACTATACTAATTATTATGTGAGTCACTTGTTTTCTGTTTAATCACATGATACAGTATAGTTTTTAACTTTTCCCTTGAGCATATTTTGTCTCCTCCAGACCCAGTGGACACTTCTCCAGAGGAGGTGTACTATATCTTATCAAAGTAAATTTTCTTTCCCATGAAAGGTTTTGAGGGTGTCAGGCATGCTGGTAGAAAGCTTTTGCTTTTAGCTCTTGGTGCAGAATTGCTGAAGAAATAGTATTTCATTAATAAGGTGGAAATACTGTACTTAAAACTTAGAATTTTATTACCAAGGGGAAACCTTAATAAATCTTCCATGTCAGCCCTGATTTTACAAATAAGCAGGCTTAACAACCCAGTGACATCAAGTGACTCATCGTAAGTATACACAACTGCTGGGGACAGAGCTAGGACTAGAACCAAATTCTTCTGTTTTCCAGGATATGATGCAGTAAGTGTTATAATAGAAATATGTTCAGAGTGCTTGAGGAGGGACCTATTACATGAGAATAGAAGAAGGGAGAAGACTACAAACTAGGCTTTCAGGAGGAGGTAATTCAAATGAAATCTCCCTGTTGATGGTTAGAGGTCAGGATTAGAGTTTTAAATTTGATAGCCCTCAGTGTAGAGTGAGTATTGAAGCCACACAGAGTGGGATGAGCTGAGGGAAATTCTTGAGTGGCACAGCTGTTTGGAGTTCAACTGTTGAGGCAATTGCAGTTATGAAAGGAAAACAGTTGGTAGAGATAGGACAGTAACTCAAGTGAGCAGCAGGAGATTGGTGTCACAAAAGCCAGCAATTTTGAATCTAGAATGAGAGCACAGCAGGACCAGTGTGGTTGAAATAGACCCCAAACATGATTGAGCTACTGCCATAAAAGGAAATTGATATAGTATGTGAAATTATATCAATAAAGCTGTTGTTGTTTTTTTTTTTTAAGGAAACTGAAATCTGTTGAAACATTCTATAACAATAATCTCCACATGTTACTCTGTATGGATCATCGTTTCCCCTGTACTGGTTAGAGCAGACTTGGAATGGAATCTGAATCTCCAGCTTTCCACAACAGTTTTCTTTTCCTTTCCTCTAATTAGCAGTAAACAGGCAGAGAGAATGACAAGATAAATATAGATACAGAATTATGGAGGTAATTAAATGAGGATACATGTATCAGGTATTTTCTATCTTCTCCATGAACAGAGCTCATGGCTTTTTTTTTTTTTTTTTTTTTTTAAGGAGGTAGTGGGGATTGAACCCAGGCCCACGTACGTGGGAAGCAGGCGCTCAACCACTTGAGCTCCATTCACTCCCGGCATGGCATTTTAAGAAGTGACATAAGCACTCAAAATCAGGGTAGTAGTAAAAAAAAAAAAAAAAAAAATCAAAACACACACAAAATCAGGGGAGTAGTAAACTGGGCTCTAGAGTTAAAGACCTGGATTAGAATCCAGCTCTATCACTTACCTATAACACTTTCCTTAGCTTCAGTAATCACTCTATGCTGAGTACTATCAAATTTAGTACTTTAGTGATCTTGACCAAGTTGGTTAATCTTTCTAAGTCTCAGTTTCCTCACAAGTAAAATAGAGATAATAAATCATATTAACTCAAAGAATTCCTGTAAGAATTAAATTAGCTAATACTTGTATCTAATATGGTGCTTCATGTGGAGTGCTCAGTAAATATTTTTAGAAGAAAAACTTGACTTTGTATTACCTAGTTTGCTTTTAGTTGGTACCAATAGGTTTTAATGCACCTTAATCTAACTTTCTCTTTTCTTTCTTTAGAAATCTAGTTCATATGATTGAACATGCCCAGAAAGAGCTCCAGAAGTTAAGGTAAATTATTTTTTCCCATTATTTTAGAATATAGTTTAGGTGAACCCATAATGGATATAGCAGAGAACGGGAAGAAAGACCAATGAGACTAATAGTCATGTGAGAGTAAAAGATTGAACTACTCTTTGTCCAGCATCTGGCACTGGGTTTGCCCTGAGTATAGGAGAAATATGCCTGAGGTCTAAAAACATCTCTCCCAGGTCATTTGCAACTTGCAAGTCTGCAGACTTAAAAAAGGTACTTTTAGAAGGAGGAAAGCTTGCAGACTAGCATGTATAATCTGATTTTATATGAAAAACTAAGCTGTACATGCATATACACATAAAAGAGTCTGTAAGGACACCCACCAAACTGAACAGCAGTTACCAGAGAGCAGGAGAAGAGCATGGGAGGATGGACTTTCAATTTCTAATCTTTATCTCTGTCTGTGTTTTCATTTTTCATGGAGTGCATGTTTTATGAAATTTGTAATTGAAAAATAATTAGAAAGAAGAAGTTATTACCTGGAAGTAGTTTATAACTCTGTGTGTGTGTGTATACTTTTCTCAAGGGATTGTGTTGATTATTGATTTTTCTGTCATTTTAATCTCAGTATAAATAATTTTTACAGGAAGCACATTCAAGATTTAAACTGGCAGCGAAAGAACATGCAACTAACAGCTGGATCTAAACTGAGAGAAATGGAGTCAACGTGAGTATCCACAATTCCATCATCTTTTTAATTGCTTAGCACATTTTAAAATCAAGATTTGATAATGTGATTCAGTGTTCAAATACGATACATATACGTGTCAAAGGAATGATACTTTCTGAACTCTGCCTTTTGCTGCCTTTGTTCTTTCCAAGGTATGAGTTAGGTAGGCCATGAAAGGCAATAAGACTTGAACCTCCGCTAAATGATCCTGGCTTAGAGAGCCCTGTTTTGGTCCAGTATTTTTGGTTTTGAATAAGATTCTATCTGAATTCTCCTTTTTAAAAAACTGTGTTTTCTTAAATCTTGCAGGAGACAAATTCCATGCCTTTCTTGATAATTTGTTTGTGCCTCAGTTATTTTTCCCTTAGTATACTTTTTTTTTTTTTTTTTTTTTCCCGGAGGTACCGGGGATTGAACCCAGGACCTCATACATGGGAAGCAGGTGCTTCCCCAATGAGAGTCCATTCCTCAATGAGAGTTTGTTTGTTTATTTGTTTGTTTGTTTTTAGGAGGTACCAAGGATAGAACCTGGGACCTCATACATGGAAAGCACGTGCTCAGTCACTTGAGCTACATACTTTCTCTATACATTTCATTTTTAAATGTTGTTCTACATGTATGCACCTACATAAGTTTACACAAATCCTAAAATATAATCATGAATTTTTATGTCTTTTCTCTTTCCTTTTTTGGTTTTACTGCTTCCCTCTGTCACTCACATCATTCTCCTTGGTTCACCCTCTCTTTCACCTCCATGCCTAAATGCCCTGTGTTCTCAACCTATTATGCATCCTTTCACATTTTTCTTTAAGCTTATATAAGCTTATAAAAATGTTTCTGCATGCATGTTTCCTCTCTTTTTTTCTTTTCTTTTCTTTTTTGTCCTCCTAGTGATTCTTATGGGGAGAGGAGTCTTGAATCTATGGATTGCCTTTTTTTCAATCAGTGCTAGAAATTTTTCCACCATTGTCTCTTTTAAGTTTTGCCTCAGCTCTATTTTCTCTTCTTTTCTGTTAATCCAATTAAACACTATTTTCCATCACTCTATCTTCCATGTTCCTTCTGTTTTACTAATTCTCTCTTTAATTGTAGCCAATTGCCTTTATTTATTTTTGGAAGTACCAGGGATTTTTTTTTTTTTTTTTTTTTTTAAGATTTAATTTATTTCTCCCCACCCCTTTTTTGTTTTTCACTTGCTGTGTTTGTTCATCTTCTTTGTTTCTTTAGGAGGCACCAGGAGCTGAACCCAGGACCTCTGATGTGGGAGGGAGGTGCCTAATTGCTTGCATCACCTCTGCTCCCTGCTTTATTTTGTCTCCCATTATGTTCTTTTCTTGTGCCTTTTGTCGTGTCAGCTCGTTGCCTTCTTTAGGAGGCACTGGGATCCGAACCAGCAACCTCCCATGTGGTAGGCGGGAGCCCAGTCACCTGAGCCACAACCACTTCCCTGTACCAGGGATTAAACCTGGGACCTTATGCATTAGAAGCAAGTGCTCAACTACTGAGCTATATCAGCTCCATAGTTTGCTTTTTTTTTTTTTAAAGATTTTTATTTATTTATTCATTTATCCCCCCCTTGCTGCTTGTGCTCGCTGGGTCAGCTAACCACGCCGTGCGGGCGGGCTTGCCTTCACCAGGAGGCCCCGGGAACCGAACCCGGGGCCTCCCATATGGTAAACGGGAGCCCTACTGATTGAGCCACAGCCACTTCCCTAGTTTGCTTTTTTTTAATTAAACTTTTTATTTTGAGATAACTTTACTTATTTTTTAAAAAATAACAGAAATCCCATGTACCCTTTACCCAGTTTCCTGCAATTTTGCCTCAGTTTTTTAAAATGGAAAGTTAGATAATGAAGGTAGTGTTAGGGCCCTGGGTGAAAATACATATACCTTCCAAGAGAAATTTTCTTTAGGTAATTTTTCCTTTTCTTTTTTCTGTTCTAGTTGGGTATCCTTGGTTAGTAAGAATTATGAGATTGAACGGACTATTGTACAACTAGAAAATGAAATCTATCAAATTAAGCAGCAACATGGAGAGGCAAACAAAGAAAACATCCAGCAAGACTTCTGAAAAAGAAAAATTAATTTGGGTAGAAAGGAGGGAAAGTTGGACTTTTCACAGAATTGCAAGCCTCTGAACTGTTGCTGAATTGTGAAGGACAACAACTTCTTATGGAAACCATCGGTGGTAAATGTTTAGAAACCATAGAATATGTGGACTGTTTTATTCCATTTGTACATTTTAGCAAAATAAAAATTTTCAGCTTGGTGGAATATTGATAGCCATAGAGAGGAAAAGAACACTTTAGGCTTTCAAGAGTATTTAGACTAATACTCTGTCGTAGAATTAATTTTGAGCCACTAGGACCATATTTCATATCCAAGTGATCTTTTTTCAGAAACTTTCAACATATACAAGAAGTTGGAAGCTTTTGTTTATATTTTTATCTAATAAAGAGGTGGTTCTAAACTTTTTGATTACTAAGCAAGATTCAGAAATGCAGTGGTTCTGTATATGTTGTCATTATCATCATCATCATGGGTAACAGTTGCATAAAGGTTAATATATGCTGATCACTTTTTTTTTTTTTTTATGCTGATCACTTTTCTAAATGCTTTAGATGAATTAAACCTACATGAATAAAAATCATTTGATCCTCACAAAAGCCCAAGGAGGTCGGTACCCATTTGCAGGCACATAATAGACACCTATAAAGTATTTTGCCACAGTTTTATAGCTAGGAAGTGTCAGAGCCAGATTTTGAAAACTACTTATTCTAGCACCAAAATTTATGTTGTGACCCCTCTACTTCTTAAGACATTAAAAAGTATAAAAGATTCCTGCCCAATTGAGAAAAAATGTTTGCAGCAATTGAAGGATACATAGTATTAATGTACAAAGGCTTTTTTCAAATCAATGAGAGATGAACACCCCATCAGAAAAACATGTAAAGATCTTTAGCCCATTAATAAGACAAAATAAAGCTAGAACTTTTTATTGTATGGTATTGATAATGGCCAGTGCTTTTGAAGTTTGTGTTTGGGAAAAACAGGTTAGAGAACAATTTGTATAATACCTTATTTATGATTTTTTTCTGTATGTGGTAACACATACAACATAAAATTTCCCATTTTAACCACTTTAAACCGTACAATTGGGTGGCATTAATTACATTCACAATATTGTACTACCATCGCCCTCTTATGATTTTTTAAAAATCACCTTTTTGTAAACATATGTGTTGACACTCCTATAAACTCACTACTCTTTTAAATTTGGAGTTTCATATATGAGCTGCCAAGCAGATATTTCACATTATTTTGAGGTAGAGCTGATGCCAGCCGAAGGTTCAGTTTTGCCCTTATTTTGTATAGCAGTAATTATACAATTTATTGAATGTTTCCTTGTATTGCCTTTTTTTAAGTAAAAATGACTGGGAAATGGATGTATGATGTGTTCAAATTGGCAAACCTTTAGGCTAAATTGGAGGTCCATTGGTCTTTAGCTAGTTGACTGAATTGCAGAGGAAAATAAAATTAGGAAATGTGTTAAATACTTATCTAACAGTGTCAAAAAGGTATAGTGATGAAGTAAAATCTTTGAGAATCGGCATCCAAATGCATTCCAGTGATCTAAATCTCAAGGGAGGTTAGTGGTATGTTAAAACTGTTGATGAGGTAATGCTTGCTATACATTTCTTTATTATGAAAAGGGAAAAATGAATTACATTTAAAATTTTCCCTTAAAACATATTTTTTAAGGATGGGAGTTAATAATACATTTTTTTGAAGTTAGCAACCCTCAAGGGAAAAAATACTAATATGATTTAGGATTTTTCTTCTAGCTTTTGAGAAGCAACTGCATTCCCCACCACCACCACTATTTTTATTTCTCACCTTTCTAAACATATTCAGGAATTCATGTACAAAAAGAAGCAACTGTCCCTCCTATGGGCAATATCTGAGAGAGTATACACTAGGTCTTCTTAATTTAGGTAAAATTAAATTTTACCTAAAATGGGCGTCAAGGATTCCATAAAGTATTCCAAACCATGTGTAAAATTTTGTGTGGATATGTGCATGCATTTTTTAATAGAAAGTATGACTTTTATCAGGTTCTCAAAGGGGTCTGTAATGCAAGAACAGTCCCTCCCCTGGTAGACATGACTATTCTGTTACATCAAGTTCCACCATCCTCTGCTTCCCCTGTCCCCTTCACACCCAGATTCAGCCTCAGTTTAACTATTATCTTTGTTGAATTGAGTTCTTGAGGGGAGTAAGGTGAAGTGCTAAAACAATGCTTTTCAGTTTTTCTTAATGGAGGAGGATGAACACCACCTTGTGAGTGGAGGGATGATAGTTTAACCTATGGCTTATCACCTGCAGTGACTTGCCATGAGCACTAAATGTTACAATCTTTGACTTATTTTTTAAGTCAAAAGATGGGAGAATTCATTCTACTTTTGCATAATCCAATTGGTTGTACCTCTTTCTACTCAGCCCCAAAACATTCTCTCTTCTCTAGCCCTTCCCTGTCCGGGAGACAGAACTTCAAGTAATGCTTGCTCCTTGCGAAATTCGTACCTCCTGACTGTCGGACTGTTTTACTACTAAATCCTGTTTTGCTAAAAAGCTTGCACATTTCCTTGGCCTAAGTAAAGTTGGTTTGCCAAGTTCATGGTGTATTACCCCACAAAAAGCAGTGGCTTTGGTAGTGGACAAGCCACTAAATAAAGTTCTTGATTCTTTAGGTTGAACATACTCCTTAAATTTTGTCCCATTCACCAGGACTCGATTCCTGTTCAACCACACAGAATTTGAGGATAAACCCAACAAAGCTAAGAGGAACCAAGTCTGTGTGACATTGGATGAACTAAAGTTGCTAATTGGATGAACTAATTAAACCTACCTTAAATATGTGAGCCAATAAATTACCTATTCTGTTTGAGTTGGGTTTTCTATCACTTGCAACAAAAACTTAAGGTCCTCAAGATAAAATATCCAGGCCTTTCTAAAGGGTTGTAACATATGCAGCCAAAGACTTGATTTTCACAATGTTTATCTCATAATATATAGTTCAGATTGGGATCTTTATATGCTGTCTTCCTACAAGGGAAAAATATTCTTTTATATATCTTTTATGAGCAGAGGTTAAAGACAAAACCAATCCAGCAATATTAAAACCTATAGAATGTTAAGTTGGCCTTCAAGATAGAGTCTCCAGTAATTCAATATGCCGCTATTTTCTGGTACCAAAGAATAGGCAACCAGCAAATGATTTCACTTCTTAAACAGCAAAAACATACACTTACAAAATGGGATGAGATGAGATTCCAATCTCCTTAAAAATGTTTCTTCTGGAGCTACTAAAAAACTTCTATTTACAAAATAGTTGATAGAAAATATTCTTGGATAGGACACAGTATATGATATTCAGACTTGGCTTCTTTTTCTCCTGCTTCATAAAAGACTGGACTCCTTGTTTTTAGTGTCTCTGTTTTCTGCAGGTATATCTAGTTTCTTGTTAAGCCACTTAGTCTATTTTCCCTTTGCTCCCCTTTTCCTTTTTAGTTGTACTTTTTAATCTGAAGATTTATCCTTTTCTGCTGCCATTTTTGGCTTGCTTTCCGCTTTCACAGGAGCAGGTTTAGCTGACAGCCTCACTGATCTCTCAGGCTTCTCTTTCATGGGCTCCTCCTTAGTCATCCCTTCAGCTGAGCTGACCTTTCTCTTAGACATCTTGGCAATGGGGGGCCACGAGCCAGGTGCTACAGGACATGGGGTGTAGAGAGCCTTCACAAACCTGAGCCGCTGGCTGCTGCTCCTCCTGCCATCACGCAAGCTGCCAGGATCACCACCTCATTATCTATTTTTATGTAGGTATTGTCCCTGAGTTTTTGGTTTTGCTATTTGTGCTGTCTATATTTGTTGAAAATTTCGAGGTTAAAAAAAAAAAAACCTGCCATAGCCACTGTTTTCCCAGACTCCCCATGTTTAAGATTCCTTGGCTTCTCAAGCAAATACCATGCAATGGGTTGGCTTAAACAATGGGAATCTAATTGCTCGTGGTTTTGAGGTGAAGAGAAAGCCCAAATCAAGAAAGTTTTTCCCCCAAAGACTAGCATTCTGGGGCTGGCTGTTAGTGATCTTTGGTAAGGCACATGTTCTCTCACTTCTCTTCATGGTTCCTTTGATGTTCAGCTTCTGGCTGCTCCCTTTGACTCTCTCTTATGTCTGAATTTCATTCTACTTGTAAAGGCCTCCAGTAAAAAGATTAAGTCCCATCCTGATTCTCTTGGTCCACACCTTAACTAGAGTAACCTCATCAAAATGTCCTAATGGGTTCACACCCACCGGAATGGATTAAGTTTAAGAGCATGATTTCCAGGGGTACAAACAGCTTCAAACCACCACACTCCACCCTCTAGGCCCCCAAAAGACATGTTATTTCTGCATACAAAATATATTCATACCCTCACAGCATCCTAAAAGTCTTAAGTAATTTCAGAAACAATGCTAACTACAAGATTTCATCAAAATCGGTTATGGGTGTGGTCTGACCCACCAACCCATAAAGTTGGGCATGCACAGCAGCACCCCATCATTAAACTGAAGTGGTATATAAGATAGGGTTTGAGCAGACCTTGAAGACAAGTTACATGAGGAAGTGGCCCAAATGCCCATGGCCCCCACTCTTGCCATGTTACCTTCTCTTTCCCAGTCTACAGCTGTGGCCTCTTGGAGAGTTCTTTATGATCAGTTGGCTGAGGAAGAGAAAACTTGGGCCTAGTTTACAGACAATTCTGTACAATATACAGGTGTCATCTGAAAGTGGACAGATAGAGCACTACAGCCCCTTTCTGGGTTGAAGGAAAATCCTCCCAGTAGGCAGAACTTCAAGGAGGGCACCTGGTTGTTCATTTTACTTGGAAGGAGAAATGGCCAGAGTTGCATTTGTATACTGATTGATAGGCTATCACCAATCATTTGGCTGGATGCTCAGAGACATGGAAGGCACATGATTGGAAATTGGTGACAAAGAGGACTGGGAGAGAGATACATGGATAGACCTTTCTGAGTGTGAAAAGCCCATGAAGGTATTTGTGTCCCACATGAATGCTCACCAGAAGCTGACTTAAGCAGAGGAAGATTTTAATAATAAAGTGGATAAGATGACTCATTCTGTAGATACCAGCCAGCCTCTTTCTCCAGCCACTCCTCTCATTGCCCAAAAAGTTTATGAACAAAGTGGCCATGGTAGTAGGAATGGAGGTTACGCATAGGCTTAGCAATATGGACTTCTACTGACCAAGGGTTTGGCTGTAGCCACTGCTGAGTGCCCAATCTGCTAGCAGCAGAGACCAACACTCGGTCCCTTATATGGCACCATTCCCTGAGGTGATCAGACTGCTTCCTGGTGGCAGGTTGATTACATTGAGCCACTTCTATCATGGAAGGGGCAACATTTTGTTCTAACTGGAATAGACACTCCAGATGTGGGTTTGCCTTCCCTGCACACAATGCTTCTGCCAAACTATCATCCCTGGACTTACAGAATGCCTTATCCACTGTCATGGTATTCCATACAGCATTGCTTCTGATCAAGGAACCCAATTCATGGTAAATAAAGTGCAAGAATGGGCACATGCTCATGGAATTCACTGGTCTTACCATGTTTCCCATCATCCTGAAGCAGCTGGATTGATAGAATAGTGGAATGGCCTTTTGAAGACCTAATTATGGGACCAACTAGGTAGCAATACCTTGCAGGTCTGGGGCAGTGTTCTCTAAGAGGCCGTATATGCTCTAAATCAGCATCACCTATGGTGCTAGTTCCTCCATAGCCAGGATACATGGGCCCAAGAATAAAGGAATAGAAATGGGAGTGGCACCACTCGCTATTATCCTTAGTGATCCACTAGGAAAGTTTTTGCTTCCTATCCCTGCTGCTCTACAGATCTTAGGAGTGCTTCCACCAGGAGATTCCATTGAACTGGAAGTTAAGACTACCACCTGGCCACTTTGGGCTCCTCATGCCTCAGAATCAACAGGAAGAGAAGGGAATTACAGTACTGGCTGGGGTGATTGATCCTGATATCAAAGGGAAATAGGATTGCAACTACACAATGGAAATAAAGAAGAGTTTTCCTGGAATACAGGAGATCCCCTAGGGTGTCTCTTAGTACTACCATGCCCTGTGATTAAAGTCAATGGAAAACTGCAACAACCCAATCCAGGCAGGACTAACAATGGACTAGAAACTTCAGGAATGAAGGTTTGGGGCACTTCACCAGGCAAAGAACTATGGCCAGCTGAGATGCTTGCTGAGGGTAAAGGGAATATGGCATGGGTAGTAGAAGAAGGTAATTATAAATCTGAGCTGCAACCATGTGATCATTTACAGAAATAATGACTGTTTCTTCCTTGTTATAGTATGTTTGTATATGTACAAAAAGCAAATATCTGTTTTCTTCCCTATCTTATCCTCTTATATGACATAAGTTATATTAACTTCATGTTGTAGTATTTAAGTTATAGGATATCAAATTTAAGTGTGAATATTATCTAAGGACTTGCATCCTATTCTGGGGAGAGTTAGTACATGTCTAGTTGTATACAGCAGTTGAGTATTGTTAGGCAAACATATGACTGTTATTGTTTTTATTTAGAGATTAAGTATGGTTTAAGGAGATGTGTATGGATGCCAAGTTGACAAGAGATGGACTGTGATGGTTAAGTTTATGTGTCAATTTGGCCAGGTTATGGTGGCCAGCTGCTTGGTCAAGCAAGCACTGGCTTGATTGTTGCTGTGAGGATATTTTGTGGATTTACATCATCAGTAAGTTGATTGCATCTATGGCTGATTACATCTACAATCAACTGAGGAGATTGCCTTCAACAATGAGAGAAGTCTTATGTAATCAGTTGAAAGCCTTAAAAGGAGAAGTGATGATTTCAGAAGTCAGAAGGGAGAATTTCCAAGCCTACTTCAGCAGTCAGCTTCTCTTGGGGAATTTATCAAAAACCTTCATTGAAGTTCCCAGCTTGCAGCCTGCCATACAGAATTTGAGCTTGCCCATCTCCACAGCCACGTGAGCCATCCCCACAGCTGAGTGAGCCTTTGATTCTTTTTTATATGTTCTAGTTCTTTAGTGAAATTCCCCGTCTTTTCCTTTTTTAAAAATATATTCATCACATTTGAAGTCCATGTATGATAACTCTAATAACAGTACTTTTCTGGGGATAAGTTTCTCTTGTCCTTTTTCTCTGGGCTTTTGATCATTTTTTTTTTCTCTTGGAATGCCTGGTAATTTTTGGTTGAATGCTGGAAAATATTTGGGGAAAATTAGAGATAATTTGAGGTTCTGAATATATCATCTTTCTCCAGAGAAGATTTACTTCTGTCATTCAGGGTAAAGGAAAATCCCCTCAATCCAGACTGATACCTTTAATCCAGTCTGGTATTGAGCTGATAAATGAAACTGTGAGTCAGTCTTTATGAAGGCTGCTTTATTATTTTTTAAACAATTTTTTGAAGTATATCATTCATATATGAACAAACATTAACTATAAGTGTTCAGTAAACACTGTGAACTTAAAAAACAAACATGCATAACATCAGACAGGGCTCCCACACATCACTACCACCACCCCAGACACCCTGCATTGTTGTGAAACATTTAACAAATCATGAAAGAGCATCGTCAAAATATTACTACTAATTATAGTCTATCTTCCTCCCCTATACATTTTTTAAAAGGATTTATTTACTTATTTCCTTTTATCCATTTTTAATCACCCCCTGTTTTTGCTATTTCTGTGTCTATTCCCTGGGCAACTCTCTGTATCTGTTTCCTGCCCTCTCTTTTCATCCTTCTCCTCCTGTCTTCACTGGGATTTGATCCTTGGAATCTCCAATGTGGGAGAGAGGCATCTTACCGCCTGTGCCACCTTAGTTCATGGTTTTTCAGTGTGTCTCGTCTTGGCTTTCCCTTGTGTCATTCTCCTGTTATGTCATCATCTTGCTGCGTGGCTTGCGGGCCTGATGGTGCATCCGTGACACGGCCTGGCAGCTCACCCGCTCACAGGACCTGGTGATGCACCTGTGGACGGGGCCTGGCAGCTCACCCACGCATGGGACCTGGTGGCTCTCCCACTTGCGGGGCCTGGAGGCACACCCACGCACACGGCCTGGTGGCCCACACATCTTCTATATTTCTCTTTTTTTTATTTTTACCAGGAGGTCCCGGGGATCGAACCCAGATCCCTCCATGTGGGAGATGGATGCCCAGCCACCTGAGTCACATCTGTCCCCCTGCTATATCTCTTAAGGTTAACCAAAGATACCCAAAGTTACAGTCTTTTCCCATACAGGATGGTCATATAATAAATCCACCTTAGTTTATCACCAGCATTCTAAAAACCAGACCTAGGGGGAAAAACTAGGTCTGGGGACACATGCATGGTTTCTAATATAGCGAATGTTTAGCCTACCCTGATTATCACAAAATCAGGTCAGCAAGAATATTTGCAGAAGGCTGCTCTATTTTTATTTGCTCTTGCTTCTAGGGTGTAACCCTTAGGAGTTCCAACTAAAAGTCTAGGGTATTTCCCATTTCCTTCCTCCTTAATGGACTCTGAACTCCAATTTTTGTCTCACTTCCATAGTGAAGCTCCCTTGCTGAACTTTACTCGTAAACTTCTCAGCCTCCTAGCTGCCACTTTGGCCTGTAAGCCACTCATTAGCTTACAAATTGGTAAATACCTCCACAGGAAAACTCTACTAAAACTTCAGTAAAGGAAGTGTGTGTATGTGTTGTTGTTGTTTGTGTTTTTTAAGGCAAAACTCCCAAGTATGAGAAGAGCAGATTAGGGAAAAAGAAATAGGATTTTGGTAACTGGAAAGCAGATAGAGGACTGATAGGACTTGGCAGAATTTTAAAAGTCCAACCATAAACCAGCAGTAGGGAAAACTGGGAACCATCTAAATTTTTTTAAAGACTGGCTAAGAGTCCAAGTACCCTAGTAATAGCAGAGAAAAGGAGGGAAGTTCTAAAAGAGAGTTGATTGTTGTCTGAAAAGCATTTGGATCCCTAGGTTCCTTTCTTTATTCACACTGCTGTACAACCCCCTAACCCATTCTAGAACTAGTTTAGTAGTTTATACTCTGGAGAGGATGAAAAAGGGTCTCAAGGATTGGGATACGTTAGACACAATTGAGAGCCAGGGTACTGTACTGAAAAAAAAGGGATTACATGGATGAATGCATACCAAATGCTAGGATCCTGACCCCCCAGCCCCCAGCCCTCTTTCTCCCTCTCAGCAGGAAAAAAAATGAGGGGTCTTATGGGGAATCTGACTAACCCAAGAGGAAAGATCTAAAGATGCTGAAGTTGAAGGTTTTCCAATAAATGAAAAATAGAGAAAATATAAGAAAATAGGAAAATCTGGAAGGTCAATATCCAAATAATAATGAGTTCCAAAAAATAAAAAAATAAAAATAATGAGTTCCAGAAAAAGAAAACAGAGTAAACCAAAGGGAGGAATTCATCAGCAAAATAATTCAGAATTTTCCATAATGGAAGAATATGAATTTCCAGATTCAAAGGTCTCAGCACAATGGTTGAAAACAGACCATATCCAAGGCATATTATTTGTAATGCTTCAGAACATTAAGGACAAAGAGAAGATACTTCAAGCTTTCAGTGGACGAGGGATCAAGAATCAATGTCTTCAGGGAAGCGGCTGTGGCTCAATCAGTAGGGCTCCCGTTTACCATATGGGAGGCCCCGGGTTCGGTTCCCAGGGCCTCCTGGTGAAGGCAAGCCCGCCCGCACGGCGTGGTTAGCTGACCCAGCGAGCACAAGCAGCAAGGGGGGGATAAATGAATAAATAAATAATTTTTAAAAAAATCTTAAAAAAAAAAAAAAAAAAAAAAAAGAATCAATGTCTTCAGACTTCTCAACAGAAACTCTGAAAGCTAGAAGACAATGGAACAGTGTCTGAAGAATTCTTATGAAAAATTATTCCAACCTATTCTCAGTAAAGTGTGAGGATAGAAGAAAGACATTTTCAAAATATTTACTTCCTGATTTTCCATTCTCAAGGAGCTACTGGAGGATGTGCTCTTCTGATCCAACATGGGGAAGAGATAAAGGGACTTTTCCAAGATTGGTGAAAGGAGATCCCAGGATTATATCTGTGCACCAGTTAGAGGCCAACCAGTTCAGATTGGAGCATTGTGACTTAAGAGAGCTGTCATCAATAAGATGCCCAGACCATTTTACTACCTGAAGAATGGAACGACCACATGAGCCTGGCCCACATTTGGATCTTAACTGTTTCCTGATGAAATTCCTATTCTCTCCTCCCTGGCCTGCTAGAAGTGTTTGGCTATGTATATATTATATATAATAAATTAAATATTATACATTATATATTATATAGCATATATTATAATTAGATCATCTTTGCTTCCTCCATCCTTAGAATTATTTCTATCTATTGACACTATTTGCAAGTGTCAGAAAGCTAACCAAAACTAAGTAAAAGGGGATTTATTGGTTGATTTAACTGATAAGGACAGAGGTGGAACTGGCTGCAGGGTCAACCAAATCCAAGTATTCAATGTCATAAGTGTTTTTTCATTTTTTTCCTTTCTGGCCTTATTCTCTCCTCCTACAGGGAAGTCTTCTCTGTACAGCAGGAGCCAGAGCCAAAGGCATCTCCAGATTTACATCATCCCAGTTTAGCAATCCAAGAGGAAAGCCATATGGCAGTTTAAGATTTTTTATGAATTTCAATAAAAAAGTATTATGTTTGTAAACTGTTCTGTTCTGGTCACGATACCCTTTGATTGCATTAAATTCAAATTATGTTTACTCGATTAAATCAAGATTAGGGCTTTGATTCGATCATGTCATTAGGGTGACTCAGGGTTGAGTTCCCACCCCCTTGGTGGGCTATATAAACATACAGTCAATGAAGAAGACAGAAAAAGAAACACGGAGGAAGAAAGCTCCATAGACACGGCAGAGGAGAGAGCTTTGATCCTGCTGCCCCAGGAGAGAGATGAGCCATTTGCCTAATAGTTTACAGCTGACCTTGTGAAGTAACCAGACCAACTGAGCCAGGAAGTAATGAGCCCTCCAGCCTACAGCTGAGATCGGAAGAAGCTGGCCCCACGAAGCCTTAAGAGAAAGAGGAAGTCTGAACCCTTGCAGACAGCACCCACCATCTTGCTTCAACACGTGGCAAATGACTTTGAGTGAGAAATCAACCTTGAGTTGAACTCTTTAGGACCTTGTAACTGTAAGCTTTTACCCCAAATAAATACCTTTTATAAAAGCCAAAAGATTTCTGGTACTTTATATCTGCACCCCTTTTGACTGACTGATAACAGAATTTGGAACCAGGAAAATGGGGTCATGCTTTTGCAATTACCAAAAATGCTGGAATGTCTTATAAGTGAATAAGGGGTATATTTTGGAGGAATTGTGAGATGCTTGATAGAAATGACCTAGATTGCTTTGAAGAGTTGGTAGGAATATGGATGCTAAAGAGACTTTTGATAAGGCCTTAGAAGGAAATGATGCAACTATTATTGGAAACTGGAGAAAAGGCAATTCATGTTTTAAAATTGTAGAGAACTTATCAAGATTGACTTCTGATGTTATATGGAAGGAAGAATTTGAAAATTATGAATTTGGGCATTTAGCCAAGGAGACTTCCAAACTAAATGTGGAAAGTGCAGCCTGGCTTCTCTTTGCAGCTTATAGCAAAATGTTAGAGAAAAGAGATAAGCTGATAACAGAATTGTTGGGCACAAAGCAAGCAGAAACTGATTCTGGAAATTCCAAGCCTCTGGAAATCAAGCCCCCAGATGATAGTGCCCCATTTGAGGAATTAACTAAACTTGGAACTTGTAAGTCAGAAATGAAAATGCAGTTATCTAGGGAAGACTTGTGGAAAGTCTTACTGTGTGATGACTTGGACCCCTGCTTCCTGCATGATTTTTGTGAGAGCTGTGTGAACAAAACTACTGTCAGCCTGGACTAAAAGGGACATGAAGGGGAGAGATGGAAGGGAAAACAGCTTTAAGAGGAAAATCATGGAAGCTGAGGTCTGGAATTAAGACATCTCTTTGGTCCAAGAGAAGGATCTCACCGATGTATACAAAGAGGGTGAGTATGCCCTGGCATTTGAAGAGGGTGGATAATATAGCCCACTGTTCAGGGAGAGTCTTGCTGCTCCAGGTTACAGAGAGGGTGGAGCACATTCCCCAAGGGTCGGAGAGAGTGAACTCAACACCCCATTGCTCTGAGAGGGGTGGGCCTGTCCCCCATAGATTAGGGAAGGCTGGATCACCAACTTAGTGTTCTGAGAGGGTTGGGCCTGTATGCCAGAGATTAGGGAGAATGTTGCTACCACCTCTCTGTACTAAGAGGGTTAAGACTGTACCCCAGAGATTGGGCAAAGTGTGGCCATCACCCCAATGTTCTTGGAGGGTGAGATCTGGAACTTGGTTGCCACCCAGATGCTTGATGAGGCTGAAACCAAGAAAATGGCCGTTGAGCAAGCCTGTGGAAAGGGTGGATCCCCATAAGGCCCCAGGGAGAAGAAACTATCATCTTGAGAATGACTTTCAGACTTTGAAATCTACTGAAGGATGCCCTGCAGGTTTTGGGGACTGTTGGGAACCAGTGACTCATGTTTCCTTCCCAAATTATCTTTATGGTAATGCAAATGTTTATCCTATGTCTGTCCCTTTGTATATTGGAAACAAATAAATTGTTTTGTAAGTTTGGCAGGTCTACAGCCAGAGGGGACTTTACCCCCAAGACAAACTGTATTTCTATAAACTAACTGAGATGTGATTTTGTACTTAGCATTGATAACTGAAAGGATTTTAGGTTTTTTGAATCTTGTAATGTCTTTTTTTGGAATTCAGAGGGTGGAATGTAGCAGTTTGCGATTATTTATGCCATTATAGAAACATATAAATTCCAAAGAAGCATTCTGATTGATCTGATTTGGATTACATGTTTAATCCTTGAACTAAGAGCTATGGCCAGGAGTTTGGAATACTATGGTTGGTCAGGCCTGGATCATGTACCTGTGGTCTGGATGGTACAGTTAGCAGTTAATTGGATTGGAGTAAGAGTTTCCCAGAGTAAGATGGTGTATTAGTCCTGCAAAGTACCAGAAATTTGTTGGTTTTTTATAAAGGGTATTTATTTGGGGCAGAAGCTTACAGTTACCAGGCCATAAAGCATAAGTTACTTCCCTCACCAAAGTCTGTTGCCACGTGTTGGAGCAAGATGGTGGGCGATATCTGCAAGGGTCCAGCCTTCCTTCTGCTTCTGCTTAAGTCTCCATGGTCCCAGCTCCTTCCAATCTCAGCTATAGGCTGGTATATGGCTTGTCTCTCTCTCCAGGGCTCACTTCTCCCTGGGCTCAGTTGCAACTGTAGGCTATTAGGCTCATTTCTCTTCCTGGGGCCTCTGCTGTGTCTACAGAGCCATCTCTATTCCTCTGTATTCTTCTCCTTTGTGTTTACTTCCCAGGGCTCCAGCTCAAAACTCCCAACTCTGTCCTTTGCCATGTCTCTTTTCTGTGAGTCCCTGCCCACCAAGGGGTGGGGACTCAATGCCCTACTGACATGGCCCAATCAAAGTTCTAATCATAATTTAATCAATTAAAAGTGATACCTCTGGGAAGCGGCTGTGGCTCAATCAGTGGGGCTCCCGTTTACCATATGGGAGGCCCCGGGTTCGGTTCCCAGGGCCTCCTGGTGGGGGCGGGCCTGCCCGCACAGCATGGTTGGCTGGCCCGGTGAGCACGGGCAGCGAGGGGGGGATAAATGAATAAATAAAATCTTTAAAAAAAAAAAAAAAGTGATACCTCTGACACACCAGTTTACAAACATAATCCAATAATTATTTTGGGAATTCATAAACAATGCCAAACTGCTACAGATGGGTTTCTGCTTATATTACAAAGGGAAAAATAAGTTGGGCAGGGAAAAATAACATTCTTTTGTACCTATATCTTCCCTCTCACTTAGTTGGCCAGTATCATTACAAGCCACTCTTCATCTTCCTATGTTTTTTTTCTTTTAGAGAAGAATATAATTGTCGTCTTCTTTTAATTATGGCATAATTTTAGTAGTGGAGAACTGAGGTTTTTTGCTGGTCTATTTTATCATTTAGGCTGTGAAATAGCCATAAAAGTCAACAGCTCCTAATCTTGCTGTAATAACTTACTGAGAGATGTAGGATGACTAATTTATTAACAGCAGGTCAAGATTTGAAATTTTTAGTAATTTTCTTTTTATTAAAGATAAAATTCAAGATTATTCCTATAGGGAAGCAGATGTGGCTCAAGTTATTGGGCTCCTGCCTACCACATGGGAGGTCCCTAGTTCGGTTCCTGGTGCCTCCAAAAGAAGATAGTGAGCTGGCATGATGAGCAGGCAACAAGATGATGCAACAAGAGACACAAGAAGAAAAACATAATGAGAGACACAACAAAGCAGGGAACAGAGGAGGCTCAAGCAATTAAGCATGTCCCTCCCACCTCGGAGGTCTGGGATTCAGTTCTCGGTGCCTCGTAAAGAAACAAAGAAGATGAAAAGACACAGCAAGTGCAAACAATGGGGCAGGGGGGAGAACAAAATAAATAAAATAGATATTTTTTATAAAAAGGTTATTCCTATAATGTCTGTCTCACTTGGTTGTATTCTTACATGTCTTTTGAAAGGTTTAAACCTAGAGCTATCTCAAAAACTTACTGTAACAGAGACTACTTGTCCCTCTAATATATGTTATCCATTATGTAATAATAGAAATTTTAGCTAGGCACATGGCTAAAAATCTCCCAGTTTCCCGTCTGTAATGGGTTGAATTCTGTTCCTCAAATGATATGTTGAAGTCCTAACTCCCATGAGTGTGAACTTATTTGGAAGTAGGGTCATTGTAGATGGAATTAGTTAAATTAAAATGAGGCCATACTGAGGTAGGGTGGGCCCTTAATCCAATATGATGCTTGTCCTTGTAAGAAGGGGAGAAGAGACACAGAGAGAAGGCCATGTGATGACCACAAGCAATGGAATACCAGCGGTTGCCAGTAAACCACCAGATGCTAGGAAGAGGCTAAGAAGGATTCTCTCCTACAGGTTTTAGAGGGAAGTTGGCCCTGCCAACACCTCGATTTCAGACTTCCATCCTGTAGATCTGTGAGACAATAAAATTTCTACTGTTCTAAGCCACCAAGTTCTGTGGTAATTTGTCACCACAGAACTAGAAAACTAAGACACCTTCCAATCTTTCCAACCTTGTATGCCATGTGACTAGGTTCTGTCCAGTGAAAGAAACAAAACAATGTGTGCAGCTTACAGGTCATGCCCCTTAATTCCCACATTTGCCAACTAGGAAACAGGCCTGGATAGTGATGACTTGTCTAGCTTCACTCTATAAATTACTGTCATGCTAATGCTAGTTTGTATAGGCTACAGACAAGTAAAAGGTTACTACTGTGTAGATAATGATGTGAACAATATGCTGAGTATTTTATTAAATGGTTAGTCTGTCTACACATGGCAGTAATAAATTTCCATTTTAACAAGAGTTGGATACAACATAGCAATTCAAATTAATTAAAATGAGATTTTACTGTACAGTAAATCCATTAATTTTGACTGCAATGTTTAAGTTGCCTACAGTTAAATTTTGGATTTCCCCAAACTGATTTTGTCAAGTGGTAAAAAAAAAAAAAACCTTTTAAAACTAATGTCTAACCAATTGAAGAGAATAGAAAAAAGTATACTAGCAATATTAATTTATATACAATTTGCTACAGATAAAAATGCCTTTAAAATAGGTAGTAGCATTTTGTTATAAATAAATTTTGTTCATGTGAATACATAATCTCAGTCTTCAGAACCTGGAAATGAAATGGAAAGTACCCCAAAGTTACATTATATATCCACAAATGAAAAAAAATACTTTAGGGGAATTGTGTGAAGATGGTGGAGTAGGAAGCTCCAGGAATCTGTCCCTCCACCAGAATAACTATTAAACACTCAGAAACTGTCTGAATTAACTATTCAAAAATTCTGGAGTCCTGTACAACACTGTACAGTATAAAAGGAAGAGCAGGAGGAAGAGGCTAGTAAATTACCATAAATGCCAGTGTATTGCTCTCTATGGGCAGTGGTTTCTGTTGCCTATCCTCTATTCTGCAGCATGTAGCAGTGGAATCCAGCTCCTGATGTAGCTTGCTGTAGCCAAAGACAGACATAAAAATCTGCTTCCTCAAGATCTGGGGGTTGGGAGGAGGGTAGGGGCACAGCTGATTGCTGAGCATGGCTTTTTTTTTTTTACATGTTAATGGTACATTTATTACAATTGATGTACAAATATTGAAATATTGCTACTAACCATGGCCAATGATTTCCATTATGATTTACATTTCAGAGCATATACTTTTATAAATTTTTTTTCTTTTTTTTTTTTTTATTATGGGTAAAAATCAAAATTCTCACAATACATACAAACATTTGCAAAATGATATATAAATATATATGCATATATGTGTATTTGCTTACAAAAATGTTATATATATACATACATATATTTTAAGAGGTGCATAGCTTTTGATCAGTTTTCTTGGCTGCTAACACTTAAGAGAATCTCTGTAATATCACAAGCTCATTATAAACTCAAAAGCAGACATCTCAGGGAATATACACCAGAGTTAACATTTTAAAATATTAAAATGTACAGTGTGCAACAAAATATTACAAGACAAAGAAACAAGAAATGATGGCCCATCCAAAGCAAGGGGATAAAAATCCAGAAAATATCAGCAAAGAAGACCAGACTGTGGGCATACCAGACAAACACTTTTCAAAGATGACCTTCAATATACTCAAGGAGAAGAAGGGAAAACAGAGAAAGAACTAAAGTATATCAGGTAAACTATGAATGAACGAAAAGCTCAATAAAGAGATAGAAATGTTAAAAAGGAACCAAAGAGAGCTACAAGAGTTGAAGATCACAATAACTGAAATGAAAAATTCCAGGAGGGTTTCAACAGCAGATTGGAGCTGGGAGAAGAAAGAATCAGTGAACTTGAAGACAAGAATTGAAATGAGTCAGGCTAAGGAGCATAAAGAAAGAATTATAAAAAGTGAAAAAAGTCTAAGATCTCTGGAACACCATCAAGTGTGCCAAAATATATATTATGGAAGACCCAGAAGGAGAAGCAAGAAGGGGGCAGAAGGAATATTCAAAGAAATATTAATGTGAGTCCCTAAATGACCTGGTGATTTTAGCACAATGAGCTCTATTGGCACTAGGTATGACCTGTCAGCCTCTACATTCTCTCCTCATGGGAGAGTTTTTCAAGTTGAATATGCTATGAAGTCTGTGGAAAATAGTAGTACAGTTATTGGAATCTTCAGGGTAGAAAAATTAGTCCTTTCTAAACTTTATGAAGAAGGCTCCAACAAATGATCAGCATTCTGGAATGGTGGTAGCAGGTTTGTTGGCAGATGCTCATTCTTTAGCAGACATAGAAAGAGAAGAAGCTTCCAACTTTAGATCTAACTTTGGCTATAACATTCCACTGAAACATCTTGCAGACAGAGTGGCCATGTATGTTCATGCCTATATACTCTACAGTACTGTTAGACCTTTTGGATGCAGTTTCATGTTA
The DNA here is from genome assembly GCA_026826555.1 of Tolypeutes matacus. Taxonomy (NCBI): domain Eukaryota; kingdom Metazoa; phylum Chordata; class Mammalia; order Cingulata; family Chlamyphoridae; genus Tolypeutes; species Tolypeutes matacus. Next base: position 16,722,223 of record JAKSZT010001178.1, read on the forward strand.
GGGTCTTATAGTGTGAATGATGGTGCACAACTCTACATAATTGATCCATTGAGTGTTTCATGTAGTTATCAGGGTTGTGCCATTGGTAAAGCCAGGCAAGCTGCAAAGACAGAAATTGAAAAGCTTCAGCTGAAAGAAATGACCTGCTGTGATGCTGTTGAAGAAGTTGCAAAAATAATTTACATAGTACACAATGAAGTTAAAGATAAATCATCTGAACTAGAGCTCAGCTGGGTTAATGAATTAACTAAAGGAAGACATGAAATTGCTCCAAAAGATATTAGGGAAGAAGCTGAGAAATATTCTAAGGAAACTTTGAAGGAAGAAGATGAATCTGATAATGATAATATTTAACATTTACATCTATTTAGCCCCATGGATTATTATATACCCAATAACAAATTTTCATTAAATTTTTGTCTTAGAATTAAAAAAAAGAAATATTGATGGATAATTTCCCAGACTTAGCAAAAAGACGTGAATATGCACATCCAAGAAGCCCAGAGAACACCAAACAGGATAAACTTGAAGAAAAATGCTCCCCATCACATACTGATCAATTAATTCAGTTGAATGCAAAGGACCAGAAGAAAGTTCTGAAAACTTCAAGAGAAAAGTAACATATGTACAAGGGAGTCCCAATTTGATTAAGTGCCAGTTTCTCATCAGAAACCATGGAGGCAAGAAGGCAATGGGTTGAAATACTTAAAGTGCTGAAAGAAAACAGTTGCCAACTAAGAATTTTATAGCTGGTGAGACTTTATTTAAAAAATGAGAGCGAGGGAGCAGATGTGGTTCAAGTAGCTGAGCGCCTGCTTACCACATGGGAGCCCTGGTTTCAGTTCCTGGTGCCTCCTAGAGAAAACAAAAACAAACAACATGCAAAACAAGTGAAAAAAACAATGTAGGAGAGCTGATGTGGCTCAGTAGTTGAGCACCAGCTTCCCATATACGAGGTCCCAGGTTCATTCCCTGGCCCCTGGTACCTCAAAAAAAAAAAAAAAAAAAAAAGCGATTAAGACATTCCCAGATAAAACAAAAGCTGAGGGAGTTCATCACCACTAGACCTGTCCTACAAGCAATGCTAAAGAGAATTCTTCAGACTGAAAGGAAAGGACAGTAGGCAGTGGTTCAAAGTGGCAAGACAAAAATAAAGACCTCCAGTAAAGGTAACCATTTGGGTAATTATAAATGCCAGTATACTATTGTATTGTATTTTTTGTATGTAACTCCACTTCTTACTTCCTACAGTTGCTAAAATGCAGATGCATAAAAACTAATGGTGGGGGACGGATGTGGCTCAAATGGTTGGGCGTCCGTCTGCCATATGGAGGGACCTGGGTTCGATCCCCGGGACCTCCTGGTAAAATAAAAAAAATATATATAGAAGGCACATGGGCTGCCAGGCTCTGTGTGCAGCTGTGCCGGCGGGCCCGGGAGCCGTGCAGCAGGATGATGACGTAACAGGGGAGAGACAAGACAAGATGCTCCGAGAGCTCCAGAAGCCAGGAACCAAGGTGGCGCAGGCGGCAGAATACCTCTCTCCTACATCGGAGGTCTCCAGGACCGAATCCTGGTGGAGACTGGAGGAGGAGGATGAGAAGAGATGGCAGGAAACAGACACAGAGAATTGCCCAGCGAATGGACATAAAACAGCAAAGGGGAAGGGGGTTTTAAAATGGATAAAGTAAATAAATAAATCTTTAAAAAAAAAAAACAAAAAACAAAACTAATGGTAAATCTATGGTTCTGGACATACAATATACAAAGACTTAATTTATAACAAGTACAAAAAAAGGTGGGGGTCAGAGGGGTATAGGAACAGAGTATGTGCTATTGAAGTCAAGTTGGTATCAAATCAGATATGATTGTTATATATTTCAAATGTTAAATTTTAACTCCAAGGTAACCTCAAGAAAAAGAAATGAAAAATATATTAAGATAGAAAGAAATCAGAAGTAACTCAAACGATACAAGACAAAAAAACAAAAATGAGAGATGTTATTAATGGAAGAATTGAAACAAAAAATATATAAGACTGAAAAAAAACTAAATAGCAAAATGGCAGAAGAAAGTTCTGCATTATCAGTAGTCACTTTAAATGTAAATGGATTAACCGCACCAGTCAAATGGTAGAGACTGACAGAATGGATTAAAAAGCATGACCCAAGTATATGCTGTTTACAAGAGACTCACCTTATATTCGCTGACATAAGTAGGTTGAAAGTGAAAGAATGGAAAGATTATATCAAGCAAGTAGTAACCAAAAGAGAGCTGTGGTAGCTATACTAATATCAGATAAAATAGACTTAAAGTCTAAAGTGAAAACTGTTATGAGGGGCAAAGATGGTCATTATATACTGGTAAATGGGTCAACTCAACAAGAAGATGTAGCAATTATAAATATATGTGCATCTAGCAGCAGAGTCCCAAAATATATGAAGCAAATACTAACAGATTTGAAGGCAAATAGATAGTTCTACATTAATAGTAGGAGACTTTAATACCCCACTTTCAATAATGGATAGATGATTTAGACAAAAGTTCAATAAGGAAATACAAAACTTGAATGATATTCTAAACCAACCTGACTTAGATTATACAGAACACCTCACTCAACAACAGAATACACATTCCTCTTGAGTGCATATGGATCATTCTCCAGGATAAACCATATCTTAGGTCACAAAAAAAGTCTCAATAAATTCAAAATTATTGAAGTTATATGTCTCTTCTCTGACAATGGAATGAAACTAGAAAACAATAACAGGTAGGGAACTGGAAAAATTCCAAATATGTGGAAATTAACAATATACTCTTAAAAAACCAGGGGGTTAAAGAGGATATCACAAGGAAATTTAGTAAATATCATAAGAGAAATGAAAATGAAAACCCAACATTCCAAAATTTAGGGGATGCAACAAAGGCAGTACTGAGAGGGAAATTTATAACTCAAAATGCTTATATTAAAAAGAACATTTCAAACCAGAACCCTAAACTCAAAAACTGGAAGAACTAGAAAAAGAAGAGCAAACTAAACCCAAAGCAAGCAGAAGGAAGGAAATAACAAAGATTGAAATGGCAATAAATGAAATAGAGAATTTAAAAAGACAATAGAAAATTGGATTTAAAAAACAAAACCAAAAGTTGGTTCTTTGAAAAGATCAATAAAATTGATAAACCTTTAGCTAGACCAATGAAGGAAAAAAGAGAGAGGACAAATATAGCTAAAATAAGAAAAGAAAAGGGAGGCATTACTACCGATTCCACTGAAATAAGAGGAGGATACTATGAACAATTGTACACCAATAAATTATATAACCTAGATGAAAAGAACAAATTTCCAGAAACAGACAAACTACCTACACTGACTCAAGAAATAAAAGTTTTTAACACACCAATTACTAGTAGTGATTGAATCAGTAATCAAAAACATCCCAGCAAAGAAAAGCCCAGGACCAGATGGCTTCACAGGGGAATTTTCCCAAACATTCCAAGAAGAATTAACACCAATCTTGCTAAAACTCTTCCATAAAGTTGAAGAGAAGGGAACACTCCCTAATTCATTCTATGAGGCCAACCTTACCCTCATACCAAAGCTTGATACACAAGAAAAGAAAATTACAGACAAATTACTCTTATGAATATAGATGGCAAAGCACCTCAACAAAATACTAGCAAACTGAATACAACAGCACATTAAAAGAATTATACGCCATGATCAAGTGGGATCAGTTAATGTAATACACCACATTAACAGAATGAAATTTTTAAAAAACCCACATGATCAACGCAATTAATGCAGAAAAGGCATTTGACAAAATCCAGCACCCTTCTTAATAAAAACATGTAGAAATCTAGGAATAGAAGGAAACTTCCTCAGCATGATAAAGGACATATATGAAAAACATCATAATTAATGGTGAAAGACTGGAAGCTTTCCCTCTAAGATCAGAAACAGGTCAAGTATACCTACCATCACTACTGTTATTCAACATTGTACTAGAAGTTCTAGCCAGAGCAATTAGGTAAGAAAAAGAAATAAAAGTCATACAAATTAGAAAGGAAGAAGTAAAAGTTTTCCTATTTCCAATGATATGACCCTATATATAGAAAATCCTGAAAATTTCACAACAAAGCTCCTAGAGCTAATAATTGAATTCAGTAAATGTCAGTGTACAAGACCAACACCTAAAAATCTATACACAAGGCAATGGACAATCAGAAGAAATCAAGAAAAAATTCCATTTACAATAGCAATTAAAAGAATGCAATATCTAAGTATAAATCTAACCAAGGAGGTAAAGGACTTGTATACAGAAAACTACAAAACATTTCTAAAAGAAATTTTAAAAGGCCTAAAATAAATGGAAAGACATTCTTTTAATAGATTGGAAGACTAAATATTGTCAAGATGTCAATTCTACTTGTGTCAGTCTGATATTTTTTATGAATTCCAAAAACAAATATTGGATTATGTTTGTAAACTGGTCTGTCCCTCTGGGCATATTAGATTATATTGGATTCAGAGGTTTCACTTTTACTCAATTAAATAATGATTAAGGCTTTGATTTGGCCACGTCAATAGGATGCTGCATACCCACCAAGGACTCACAGAGGAAAGACATGGCAGAGAACAGAGTTGGAGTTTTGAGCTAGAGCCCAGGAAGTAAACACACAGGAGAAGAACACAGAGGAAGAGAGACAGCTCCACAGACACAGCAGCAGCCCCAGGAAGAAAGATAAACCATTTGCCTGCTAGTCTACAGCTGACCTTGTGGAGAGAAGCAAGCCTGAGCCCAGAGAGAATCAAGTCCCAGGGGAGAGAAACAAAACCTAGAGAGCCTGATGACCTACAGCTGATATTGGAAGAAGCTGGGACCACAGAGACTTAAGAGGAAGAGAAATGTTGCAGAGATCAGCAGCCATCTTGCTCCAAACATGGCAACAGACTTTGGTAAGGGAAGTAACTTAATGCTTTATGGCCTGGTAACTGTAAGCTTCTACCCCAAATAAATACCCTTTATGAAAGTCAACAGATTTCTGGTGTTTTGCATCAGCACCCCTTTGGCTGACTAATACACTACTTAAAGCAATTTACAGATTCAACACAATCCCAATCAAAATTACAACAGCCTTCTTCGCAGAAATGGTAAAGTCAATCATCAGATTTATATGGAAGGTAAGGAGCCCCAAATAGGCAAAACTATTTTGAAAAAGAAGAAAGAGACACTGCCCAATTTTAAAACTTATTATAAAGCTACAGTAACCAAAAACAGCATGTTACTGGCACAAGGAAAGGCATATAGACCAATGGGCTCAACTCAAGAGTTCAGAAATCAACCCTCACACTTATGGCTGACTTAGGTTTTTTTGTTGTTTTTTTTTAAAACAATTTATTGAAGTCTATCATTCATACATACATAAACTATAAGTGTTCAGTAAACATCGTGATCTTACAAACCAAACATGCATAACACCATACAGGGCTCCCACACATCACCCCCCCACAAACATTCTGCATTGTTGTGAAACATTTGTTAACAAATCATGAAAGAGCATTGTCAAAGTATTACTACTAACTATAGTTGGAATCTTCCTCCCCTATACATTTTTTTAAGGATTTATTTATTTACTTTTATCCATCCTTCCCCCCATCCCCCCCACCCCCGCCATTTTTGCTCTTTCTGTATCCATTCACTGGGTAACTCTCTGTGTCCATTTCCTGCCCTCTCTTCTCATCCTTCTCCTCCTGTCTTCACTGGGATTTGATCCTTGGAACCTCTGATGTAGGAGAAAGGCCACCTGTGCCACCTTAGTTCCTGGTTTTTCGGTGCGTCTCATCTTGACTCTCCCCTGTGTCACTCTCCTGCTACATCATCATCTTGCTGCGTGGCTTGCGGGGCCTGGTGGCTCACCTGTGCACAGAGCCTGGCAGCTCACCCTCTCGCAGGGCCTTGCAGCACACATGTGCATGGGGCCTGCTGGCTCACCCGCGGATGGGGACTAATGGCTCACCCACTCACAGGGCTGCTCGCGGGGCCTGGTAGCACACCCACACATGGGGCCTGGTGGCCCATGTGCCACCACATTTTTTTATTTTTACCGGGAGGTCCTGGGGGTTGAACCCAGTCCCCTCCATATGGGAGACGGACGCCCAACCACCCGAGCCACATTCGTCCCCCTGCTATATCTCTTAAGGTTGACCAAAGATACCCAAAGTTACAGTCTTTTCCCATACAGGATGGTCATATAATAAATCAGGCTTAGTTTTTTCACCAGCATTCTAAAATCCAGACCTAGGGAGAAAAACTAGGTCTGGGGACACATGCATGGTTTCTAATATAGCAAATGTTTAGCCTACCCTGATTATCACAAAAATCAGGTCAGCGAGAACATTCGCACTGGCTGACTTAGTTTTGACAATGAGCAAAGACCAGTCAATTGGGAAAGAACAGTCTCTTAGACAAATAGTACTAGGAAAACTGGATCTCCATTTGCAGATGAATGAAGATGGACCGCTACCTCACACCATATACAAAATTCAACTTAAAATATATTAGCCAGAAGGATAAAATTCCTGGAAGAAAACAGGGAAGCATCTTCAGGACCTTGCATTAGGCAACGGTTTCTTAGACTTTATACCCAAACTCAAGCAACAAAAGAAAAAAGTGATAAATGGGACCTCATGAGAATTTAAAACTTTGGTGCCTCAAAGGACTTTATCATGATAGTAAAATGACAACCTATGTAATTGGAGAAAATATTTGGAAACCACATATCTAGTAAGGGTTTAATATTGAGAATATATGAAGAAATCATTCAACACAACAACAAAAACAACAAACAACCTTATTAAAAAGTGAGCAAAAGACTTGAATAGATAGTACATGAACAGCAATAGCCTTTAGAGAAATGCAAATCCAAACTACAGTGAGATACCATTTCACACCCACTAGAATAGGAACTATTAAAAAATGAAATATTACAAGTGTTAGAGAAGATGTGGAGAAATAGGAACACTCATTCAGTGTTGGTGGGAATGTAAAATGGTGCAGCAGTTGTGTAAGACAGTTTAACAGTTCCTCAGAAAGCTAAGTATAGAATTACCATATGACCCAGCAATCCCACTTCTAGGTATATACCCCAAAGAATTGAAAGCAGGGACTCAAAGAGATATTTGTACACCAATGTTCATAGTGGCATTATTCACAACTGTCAAAAGATGGAAGCAACCCAAGTGTCCATCGATCTATGAACCGATAAGCAAAATGTGGTTTATACACACAATGAAATATTATTCAGCCATATTGAAGTTCTGATACAAGTGACAACATGGGTGAACCTTGAAGAAGTCATGTTGCGTGAAATAAGCCAGACACAAAAGGACAAATAATATATGATTTCACTGATATAAAATAATTAGAATAAGCAAATTCATAGAGTCAGAAATTTGAATATAGGTTACCAGGATCTGGGGTAGGGGTAGGAAATAGGAAGTTAAGGCTTAAAATGTACAGAGTTTCTATTTTGGACAATGAAAACAATTTGGTAATGGTGGTGATGATAGCACAACATGGTGTGTGTAATTAACAACACTGAATTATATATTTGAATATGGTTTAAAAGGGAAATTTTAGGTTGCATATATGTTGCTAGAATAAAAATCTTAAGAAATGTCCCTGGAGCTGCATAACAGAAACAGTAAACCCTAAATTAATCCATGGATTTATAGTTAATAGTACAATTATAAAAATGTGCTTTTCATCAAATGTACCACACCAATGCCAGGCGTTAAAAATAGAGTGGTATGTGGGAACGCCATATTTTATACATGATTTTTATGTAAACCCATAACTTCTCTAATAAAAATAGAAATGCTTTAAATACAGTAGGAGAATGAGGGGTGTTAATACAGTCACCCCAACATAAATTATTTTTCTCTAGATTTCAAAAAAATTTTGGTCAAGTAGTTTGGGTATTGAGAAGGTTTTCCTCATTTTGTTAATGCTCTCCTGCTTTTAAGAAAGGAGCTGCTTATTTTTTGTAGTATACTTGGTTGACTATAGAGGGCAGAAAGTCATTAAAAGTTAAACAAATTACCCACTTAGCAATTTCTACTATCTGCCTGCTCTCCATTTCCATGACTACAGAAAATGGAGATAATTAGATTTACTCTGGAGTTTGAGATATTGGAGGAGCTTTCATTTTTGGGGGGAGATTCAGTTTAATCTCATGTAGACTCCACTTTCATTGTTACAAATCTAAATGGCATCCAACTTACCAGAAGATTCTAAGTTTATCAATGTGTCCTACTAAGCTGTCAAATTCACACTTTGGCAGTCTGCAAAGGAACAGAGCTTCTGCTTAATATAGAATAGCAATTACCTTACCCACCTATAATCTCAATTTCTAACAAAAAGTAAATAATAGTGGATATTGATGTACTTCAGTTATCACAGTTCTTTTGGATTACTTTGTTTTATTTTTAAAAATGCAGTAAGAGTGCTCTAATAACACTGAGGAAAACAGATTAGAAAATTAGAAACTATAGGAGTATAAAACAATGAAAATTTGTAGCATAACTAAATAAAATTCCATCTTGGGTTAATAATACAAATTCCCCAATCTCTTTTCAAATTCACTATATTTAATTAATTATAAAAAGAGGTTTCAAAAAAAGGGATTAGCTATCTTAATACATCAGAGCCTTCTTGTGGCATAATAGATTATAATAAAATGAGCACATCTTCTTATGTTAATACCAACTAATCAAATGTAATTGGTATAATTACTACTTTGCTATTTTCTCCAAGTATTCATTACAGCACAGGATATAATTTATTTTTTGGCAATATGTCCATTGCAAACCCAGCATTTTCAATACATGTTTCACTTTACAAAATTCATATGTCATAAAAAATGCAATGCAAGCCCATGTACTTCAGAATTAAAAACCCAATAATTTCAGTGAGAAAATGAGTGCTATTTTTTTTCTAAAACTGTATCTATTAATCTTTGAGGAAAGAATAGTTTGAAAAACATGACATCATAAAGACAAAAAAAGTGATGCAGGCTATCATCTATATAGATGGCCAGCATCTCTCACCTTTCTCCCCCACCCCTTCCTTTTCAAAAGGTATCAGACTAATCATCTCCATCATCTTCTGAACAACATATTTTGCACGAGCACTTTGATACTGTGGACACTTTGAGACAGCCATTCTAACAGTGCTGGTCACTTTACTGCCAATTTTACAATGTCACTGTTTTGTGGCCTGTTTTCCTCCCATCGTTTTAAGTTTCTGAACTTTGTTAGGGTGCTTTTAAACTAAGGAAGAACAATGTACTTAGCTGAAAGCCACCTGGTTGTGCTATGGCTGGTGATTTTAAAATAATGATGCGAAGAGCAAGTATATAAAATAAGATGTATGGAGAACTGCACACAAAAAATCAAATGGTGTCACAATTTCTTTGTGACTCAAAACAACAATCTATGAAAATTCCAGGTTGATATAGCCTCTGTGGGAAACCTGTAGCCCTCAGCAGTATTAAAACTTTACTAGCAGCAACGTCCTCCATTAGCTAAAGGTATATCCTGGTAAGATGTGATTGCCACAAACTCGTTGTTTACTTTGGGTTGTTATTCATTGTTTATACTTAGCTGTTCATGGCTACTACTCTCTTCACAAGTTGAACTGATGTGCATTCCTGTATTAGTCAGGCAAAAGGGTGCTGATGCAAAGTACCAGAACTGTGTTGGCTTTTATAAAGGGTATTTATTTGGGGTAAAAGTTTACAGTTACAAAGCCCTAAAGAGTCCAACTCAAGGTTGCTTTCTCACCAAAGTCAGTTGCCACATGTTGAAGAAAGATGGTTGCTGATCTCTGTGAGAGTTCAGCCTTCCCCTCTGGGCTTCCTTTCTCAGCTGCAGGCTGGCATAGGGCTTGTCTCTCAGAGCTTCCTCTCTCTCCTGGCATAGGTCTTGTTTCTTTCCGGGCCTTCCATATCAGTCTTGGCTCTCTTCCCAAGGTCAGCTGTAAGCTATACAGTGAATGGTTCCTCTCTCCCCAGGGCTTTAGCTGTTTGAGCCTTCTCCTTTCTGTCACAAAGCAGGATCAAAATGACAAAGTTCTTTCCTCTGGCCTGTCTTCTTGAGTGAGTGTCCGTTTATATTGGCCCACTAAGGGGGCGGAGACTCAACCTGAGTAACCCCTTACTGACGAGGTCAAATCAAAGCCCTAATCTTAACAGGTAATTTAATCAAAGACATCTCAGCTGAATCTAATGCAATCAAAGGATATCACATCCAGAAGGACAGATTAGTTTACAAACATAATCTTTCTCTTTTTGGGATTCACAAAAATAACCTCAAACTATCACAATTCCCAAAATAAGTATGTGATCTTAGACAATACAGGTTTTATAAAAAGTAGATCTTTGTATTCTAAATTACAAATGTCAAAATTGTTGAGGAACAACAATTGGTTTGCTCAACCAAAAATCTGAGCTCATAAATTTTTTTCTCCACTACAAATGTTAAGTAGCAAAGAAGAAAAGTTGAGTGAAAAATAATCATGTGTGTTTGCAGTTTGGTTCCCCAGGAAACAGACTCTGAGGTAGAAATTGGCATGCAGGAAGTTTTCCTAGGGAATGGTCTTGGGACAAATACCTGTGGAGGAGTGAAGGAAGCAGGATCGGGCAGAAGTTGAACTGTGATGCAGTTGCAACGAAGACCTCAGCCATTCCCTACAGGGAGCTCTGGAGCTGACATGATACTTTAGAGTTGAACTGGAGTAAGGAGGCTAAGCCTTTGTAACCTGCATCAGTGAGTCATTGGATGGAGGCTGCTCCTGGTAGGGTTATGTTACCAGAGAGGGACCTATTGAGAGCTGCTGGGTGCCTATTCTCCCAGAAGCTGAGGGGATGGGTGCTTCAGCCTGGAAGAAGGTGATCTGAGCAGCATACCACACCATCCATTACAGTATGGAACCAGCAGTGGGAAAAAGTATAACCACAGTAAACATTTTGTGTAGTTAAAATAGCTGGGATCAAATGAACCTACATCTTGCACCTTAAACATATCACAACACTGCGCAAGAATTTGCAGTAGTTCTCTACTGCCTACATGTAAATTCTAAACCCCATGCTCTGGTTTATAAGAACCACCATAATCTGGGATTACTCTGCCTATCTAAAATGTCACTTCCCAAGAATTCCCAACTGAGGATTCAGTCAGGAAAGTGGACTTAACCTTCATTCTGCCCTCATCATTCCTCTTTCTATCTAAATTCAGCCCATTCCCATTCTCTTTCTCTTTGAAGCTTCTATACATATCCTGTTCTATTCTCTTCCTTTTCTGAATTTGCAGCCTTCAGGCTATGCTACAAAATTCAGCCCTTAATAATAAATTATCTCCAACCTCGGTGTTTTTTTTTTTTTAATTGTGTGTGTGTGTTGTGCATGTATAGACTAGGCTCCTCAGTAGATCGAAAGCTCCTCTAGAGCAAGGATCATGCCTTGTATTTTTCCATAGCATCTACCCTGTTAGTAATCACATGATAGACATGTTAGATTCAGAGGTTTAGAGACAAAAGAGACTTCAGAGACTACTTAGTCCTACGTAATTTTACAGATGAGTTAACAAAGACTCTGAAAGATTAAGTTGTAATCCTCTTCTGAACTCCCACATTACTTTATACCTCTTTTATGGTCTTTATTGCTTTCCCATTTTGCATTGTCATTATTTTCCTACCTGTTTTACTGGTCTTTCTCTGTATTTTTATAGGCTATTCTACTACTTCTGATCATGCTTGAATACTGGTGTTCCTAAGTCTAAGTCAGCCAAAGGGGGACTGAGGCAAAGTACCAGAAAATGGTTGGCTTTTATAAAGGGCATTTATTTGGGTAAAAGCTTACAGTTATGAGCTCCTAAAGAGTCCAACTTAAGGTACCGTAAGAGGTACTTTCTTGCCCAAGTCAGTTGCCACATGTTGAAGCAAGATGGCAGGCTATCTCTGTGAGGGTTCAGACTTCTCTCCCAGCTACAGGCTGGCATAGGGCTTGTTTCTTTCAGGGATCAGCTGCAAACTATCAAGTGAATGGCTCATCTCTCTTCCTGGTGTTGCAGGATCGAAGCTCTCTCCTCTACTGTCTATGGAGTTCTTTCTCTTCCTGTGTATCTTCCTCTATGAGTGCGCATTTATATTAGCCCACCAAGAGGGCAGGGACTCAACCCTGAGTCATACCCTACTGATGTGGTCAAATCAAAGCCCTCATCTTAACAGGTAATTTGATCAAGACTTGCCCGCTGAATCTAATGCATTCAAAGGATACCACACTGAGAGGAACAGACCAGTTCACAAACTTAATCCTTTCTTGGAATTTATAAATAATACCAAGGCTCAGTCTTGGGTAATCTAACCTGAGCCATCCTTTCCCATAAATGTCAAATATCACTAATAAACTAGATGACTCACTAATCTGTATCTTTTTCCTTGACTCTCTCTCCAGTAGTATTACAACTGACAGCTCTACATGGATATTCTGCAATATTCTGTCTCAACTTGTCCTTAACTCCTCCCTAATCCTTACATCCAACTCATCACCAAATCCTGCCCATTTACCTTGGAAATTTCACACCAATACTTATCTCTATATTCACTGCTACCTGTCAAGAATTCAGACCTTCCCCATCTCTAAGTGATAGAAGTAGCCTCTTTCTTGTTCTCCTTGTAACATTTATTTCCACATTAGTTTACTCTCCAAGCTGCTACCAAAGCAATCTTTCCCCTAAATTAATCTAAGGCCACTCCTTTGTTTAAAAACCTTTATTGGGAGTGAAGAGTAATTTGGAAGAGGACTTAGAGCAAAGGGCAGTGTCAGACCTCCAAGGAGACTGGTGCTGTATTCCAGGATCCAATTGTCACAGGACGGAACTTCTACCTTCCATTCTCCTGAGCACCATAAGAATAGTATCACCATCAAAAAATGAGAAAGAAGGAAGCAGATGTGGCTCAAGCAAATGAGCTCCGCTTACCACACGAGAAGTCACGGGTTCAGTTCCCAGTATCTCCTGGAGAAGACCACGCAAGACAGCAAGCTGGTGCAACAGGCTGGCGCAATGAGGTGATGCAGCAAGATTACGCAACAAAGAGACAAAGAGGAAAGGCAATGAGAGACACAACAAACCAGGGAGCTGAGGTGGCTCAGGTGATTGGACGCCTCCCTCCCACATGGGAGGTCCCAGGTTCGGTTCCTGGCGCATCCTAAAGAGAAGACGAGCAGACAGTGAGTGCAAACAATGGGGGTGGGGGTGATAAATAAATAAAATAAATCTTTTTTGAAAAATGAGAAAGAGAAGCAACTTAGAGAATCCTGCCTAGAGGTATCAAAATAGACTGGAAGAACAGCAGCCACAGCTTCAGTTTGTACAACAAGTAGCATCAGTGAATTCACTACCACCTGATGAACTTCAGTTCCAAAGGCATCTTCTTGGGAAATGTATGGTATTGACCAAAGTTGAAACCAACAAAAATGATCCATATATAATCCTGGTTTTAAATTAAAACTATACCGATGTTTCATTGAAACAAGGAAAAAAAAAAGTTCCTTTTATGAACAAAATAAGACAGGAGCTGTGCAATGTTGCTCCAGAAATAAAGAGGAACTCTTCATTACCTAACTGGGAAAATAGGCCAGTAGAAGATTTAAATCCAAGTTCTGGCCCCAAAGCCAGAGTTTCTGTGAATGACGATTATAAATTTGTGTCTTCTCTGACAAAGTCACAAAGCACATCTGTCAAAGACATAGTGAGAAAACTGACATCTAATTAATATAAGGGAGCTGCTTCTGTGTTTTTTTCCTGGGTATCAGCTACCATCAGAATTTGACCACACATCTCTTGAGTAACTTGTAGCAAGTTCTCAGCTGGAGGAATGCCTAGAGCAGACAAACAAAAAGCTGAAAATGTCTTCCAACTAGATCCAGCAGGTTTGCATGGTCCAATATGGAAAAAAAGCCACACACACACACACACACACACACAATGTGGCCCATTACCTGTAATGCAAATAGAAGAGGAGCAGTTATAAATAAAGTGACTATAGACACAGAATTTAATTTCCCTTTAGGAAAAAAAAATTAAAGTAATTCTCAAAATTAAAATCAGAAAAGGGATTTCCTTTCAAAGATTGCTAATAAGAAAATCGGAAGATTCCTTTAAAAAATATTTCCCTTTTTTGGGATTCATGCTATAATAAAGGCTTTTCTTAGCCTAAAAAAAAATTCCCTTTTTGTTGTTATTATAAAGTTGTCCTGTTTAGCAGTAAGAAAATTTTATACTTTATAAATGCAGACTGATTTATAATTTACATATTTTCCAATCCTATTTCCTAAATCTTCCTTGTTCTTTCAGAAACTGTGCCTCGAGTTCTCTAATTCCCATGTGAGCTACTCAAAAAAATGAAAAAAAATATTACTTACACAGATTTTGTTTTTACTTAACATTGTAAAAACTTGAAAACAGTGGTTAACAGAATCAATATAGAAAGGCTACAGAATCACCTCCTTTTTTAACTTTTTAAATTATCATTCATACATGAGCATCCATAAACAATAAGTGTATAAGTAAAAGTTGTGAACTTACAAAACAAGCATGCCTATCATCATTCAGGGCTCCCACAAATTACCCGACCACCAACACCTTGCATTGCTGTGAAACAATTGTTACAAACTATGAAAGAGCATCATAAAACCATTACTACTGAGTGGGTGTAGCTCAGTAATTTCAGTGCCTACTTCCCATGTACAAGGTCCTGAGTTCAAACTCTGGTACCTCCTTTTAAAAAAAAGTACTACAAACTATAGCCAAAATTTTACATTTGGTGTATTTTCCCCCCAATCTACTTGGTTACTGACACCCACTATTAGTATTATATGCTTGTTATAATCATGTGTGACTATTCTCTTATTTATTCGGTTAACCACCGTTAATCTTTCACCACAGGATTCATTGTGTTATAAAGTCCATGCTTTGTATGATCCACTCAAAGTGTACACTCAGTGGCCCTCATATTCATCATAAAATTGTGCTGTCATCACCCTAGTCAATTTTAGAATGTTTTCATTACTCCGAAAGGAAAAAATCCCACACCCCCTTATACCCTCCTATTGTTGTCCTTTAGAATTGATATAATATCCTGCCATTGCTGCAAAAATATTACAATATTACTGTTAACTATAATCCATAATTTATATTAGTTGTAATTTTCCTGTGTATCATCATATTCTTAACTTTTAAAAAGAAGAGCATTCTTATACTATTAACCACAATCTTCATCCACCACCAAAATCACTATGTTATACAGTGCCTACATTATTCTCTAAGTTTCCTTTCAATTGAAATATTACATCCACAGACTACCTCTTTCAGCCACAATCACATTTATAAATCAGCAGTGTTAGTTATACTCACTATAAGGTATTACCATCAACTCTATTCATTTCCACACATTTAAAATAAACCTTATTAAAAATTGTACATGCATTAAGCATCAGCACACATTCTCAACCCACATTCTATTTCCTAGTAACCTATACTCCAGGAATTCCAATATACCCCACCTCTTTCCCCTCCCACACTTTCCCCCATTAACATCTTTCATTAGAGTGGTACATTTGTTACAATTGATGAACACATATTGAAGCATTGCTACTAACCCTGGTCTATAGTTTACATTATGGTTTACACTTTGCACCTCACAATTTTATTGGTTTTGACAAAATGCATAATGGATTGTGTCAGTCATTGAAATATCATGCTGAACAATTCCAATGTCCCAAAAAATGTCCCATGTTACACCTATTTATCCCTCTCCCTCCCCTCAGAAACTCTGGTGACCATTGTCTTTATATCAATATTACAAGTTCTTCTATTACTAAAATAATAAGTTTACTTTAGTCCAAAGTTGCATTTCCCCCGTATGTTTGTTTATTCTTTGATCTTGAGGATTTGGGGTGGTGTTGCTCACTCTGCTTCTAATTGAGAGGGGGCTTAGATTCTATAGAGAAGATGGATGCAACTGTCTTGCTTACAGTTGTAGATACTCTTTTTTTTTTTTTTTTTTTGGAATGGACATTGTTCATCATTGTCATTTTGTTATTTGTCTTCAGTAAATCTGATTAACTGTTGAGTAGGTGTTAGCCACAACTCTGCTGAGATTCAGGGCTCAACCAGCATATGAACAGCCAGAAGATTTAAGTTTCTGGGATATTTAATTAATAGGTATAGTGCTAATTATAGGTTCAAGTAAAAGGGGCAGAAAAACCATGTGTAGGAAAATTATAGTCTAACTCTGATACATTGGGGAGATAGGTTATCATATATTCCAAGGTAGGGCCCACTGACAGGGTGCCAATTTCCTGGGGTTTCCTGAATTTTTTATAGTGGCCACTCTAATAGGTGTGAAATGATATCTCATTGTAGTTTTGATTTGCATTTCCCTAATTACTAGTAATTACTAATTACTATTTTTTCATATGTTTTATTGCCATTTTTATTTCTTCTTTGGACAATTGTCTATTCAAGTCTTTTGCCCATTTTTTTAATTGGGTCATTTGTCTTTATATTGTTGAGTTGTAGTATCTCTTTATATATCATGGATATTAAACCTTATCAGATATGTGGTTTCCAAATATTTTCTCCCATTGAGCTGACTGCCTTTCACCCTTTTTAAAAAGTCCTTTGAGGTGGAAAAGTGTTTATTTATGATTGTTGCTTTTGTATTTAGATCCTTGATACATTTTGAGTTAATTTTTATATAAGGTGTGAGATAGGGGTCCTCTTTCTTTCTTTTGGATATGGATATCCAGTTTTCCCAGCACCATTTGTTGAATAGACTGTTCTGGCCCAGCTGGGAGGGTTTGAGAGCCTTGTTCAAAAATCACTTGACCATAGATGTGAGGGTTTCTTTCTGACTTCTTGATTCAGTTCCTCTGGTCAATCTGTCTGTCTTTTTGCCAGCACCATGCTGTTTTGACTACTGTAGCTAAGTAATATG
>JAKSZT010001178.1:16743240-16760761 GCA_026826555.1 Tolypeutes matacus
TTTATTTATTTATTTATTTATTTATTTATTTATTTATTTATTTATTTATTTTTATCTTACCGGGAGGTCCCAGGAATCGAACCCAGGTCCCTCCATATGGCAGACGGACACCCAACCATTTGAGCCACATCTGCCCACCATTTTTATTTTATTTTATTTTTTTATTTTAAGGTATTTTTAATCTTATCCATCTTGCTTTCATTCTCATAAGCTCTGTTACTTTTCTTTGCAGGCTTTCAAATTGTTCTTTATGCTCACCCAGTATCTTCTTAATATCTGTATTAGTCAGCCAAAGGGGTGCTGATGCAGAAATTAGTTGGTTTTTATAAAGGGTATTTATTTGGGGTAGAAGTCCACAGTTACCAGGCCATAAAGCATAAGTTACTTCTCTCACCAAAGCCTATTGCCATGTGTTGGAGCAAGATGGCTGCTGATGTCTGCGAGGGTTCAGGCTTCTTGGGTTCTTCTCTTCCCAGGGCTCCATTTCTCTCCAGGCTCAGCTCCTCTGTTTCCTCCACCAGGCCAGCTGTAGACTATCAGGCAAATGGCTCATCTCTATCCCAGGGCCTTCTCTCCTTCCTCATGACCAAGCTCCTCCATCTGCTCACCTCCCTGGGCCCCAGCATCAAAACTCCAACATGAGAACTCCAACTCAAAAACTACTACAAAAACAAAACAAAACAAAACAAAAAAACTACTACAACTCTGTCCTTTGCAATGTCTTTTATCTTTGAGACCCCACCCACCAAGGGGTGGGGCTCAAAGCCCTAATCATAACTTAATCAAGCCCAGATTAGCAGACCAGTTTATAAGCATAATCCAATATCTATTTTTGGAATTCATAACTATATCAAACTGCCAAAATGCTACAATATCTTTTATCTCTTTACTCATATTTTCCTTCAATTCTTTGAATTGATTTAGGAGATTTGTGTGATTAGCATTGATTGTTCATCTTAATTCCTGTATCTCATCATGATATTAGGTTTGTTCCTTTGGCTGGGCCATCTCTTCCTGTTTCCTAGCATGGCTGTAATTTTTCCCTGATGTCTAGGCATCTAAATATGTTGGAGAATTTACTTTAATGGTCAATTTCCCTCTCTTGCCTAGTGTTTTTTGTTTTGTTTTGTTTTTTGTTTTTTTTTCCCCCTGCTCTTCTTTGATTTTTGTTTCAATTTATTCTAAATCTTTAAAATTGCCTGGCTTAAGTTATCAAAACAGGCCAGCGACTTACTAATTGGGCACAGATTTTCTCCCAGTGGTGGGGCTAAAGAGAGACCTTATAGCAGTTTTTCTCCTTGCCATTTCCTGGCTGGCCAGCAGATGGCCCTCATCAGCAGAGGTGTGTCTTTCAACCTCTGCTTTCCTGTGTTTCTGGTCTGGGCAGAGTTAATTCAAAGAGGGCTCCACTGGCTGAATTCTGTGAAGAGAAACCATCTGACTCACCGTCCCTCATCCCTTGTAACAGCTGACAGGGTGGAAGACATCTGTTCTCCTCTTAGTCAGCTGCAGTGACTCAGAGGTTTTATCTTGGCTTAATGTCTTGAGGGTAAGTGGTGGGAACCCTTACCAGCCACCATGGGGGTTTAGTATCTCATGTTTGTTTTTTCAAGTTCTTTGTCTCTCACCCTCCTGGGAGTTGTGCAACAACTGTCCTGGTCTGCTGACCCCCAATACAAGTTCTTCAGGCAGCTTTTGGCCCTTTCTAGTTTGTTTTTTTGTGAGAGACCTGTACCCTGCCTGCCTATTCCAATGCCATTTTCCCAGAACTCCTCAATAGCTGAGCTTTGAGCATCCAAGATTTTTATCAGGGTTCCAATACTCACCAATGTATTTTTAATCTCTTCCACTGTGTTTCATTCCCATAATATTTATTACTCTTCTTTGCAAATTTTCAAATTCTTCTTTGTGATCAACCAGTGTCTTCATAAATACCTTTAATCTCTTTAGCCATTTCATTGAATTTATGAAGGAGATTTGTTTGGATATCTGTGATTAGTTGTCTCAAATCTGTGTTTCCTCTGAAGGCTTAATTTGTTCCTTTTGCTTGGCCATATCTTCCTGTTTCTTAGAAATGTTCTTCTGGTGTCTTGGCATCTGTATTTATGCTCTGCTCAGTTTCTTTCTTTAGCCTATGGCTTCCTTACTGGTTGGCTTTTTGCTAAAGCTTCCCCTTTTCCTCTTCCACAAATGTTAGTCAGTTTTGTTTGGTTTTTATTTGCCTCTGTGTATTTTTTTTTTTTTTTTTTGTTAGCCTGTAATTCAGGGATTTTTTATTTCATTTTTGTAACCTGGCCAGGGCTTCTGGTCACTCTGACACACATAGCCTTGATATCTCCACAGGTTTGCTGCCCCCATACATTATTTTAGTTTGCTGTCCAATTTAACATGTTTTCCCAATGTATTTCAAAACTAGCTGGAGATCTGGAATCTTGTGGAATCTGGTGTTTTAATGTTTGATATCTATTTCAAAAAGACTTATTACCATGTGAGTTCAGCAAATCTATATGTGAGTTGTTGATCTTTCTTTGAGCTACCGAATCTGACTTCCAGACGAAGGAGTACCTCTCATGGGAAAATTTCCTGGGATATGAACAGGAATCCATAGAGGAGCCTGGGCTCACAACACTAAATAGTGATGTCAGAGGCCACTGCTGCTGCTCTCCTCAGCCCCTGTGGAATGTTACCTGTCATGCTCACCAGTGGGGTATGTTATGTGGCAGGGCCTGCCAGTCTGTGTATTTTTAATACTCCTTTTGTCTTTTCTAACTGCTATTTCCTGGAGGACTAATTTTGATAGAAGTGTACCCCTGGGTACAACTTTCCCAGCTCTGGTTTCCCAGTCAAAATAGTCTCAGGGGACCTATGAAGAGAGTGTGGATCAATTCCAATGTGCTCTAGGGAAGAGACCCTACAGGCCTCCAATATTCTCTTTGATGTCTCCCCCAATCTAGTTTTTACTCAAGTACCCAGCAGGTAACACTCTTTATCCAGTTGTTCCTTGCTGCCCTAAGGTTATTCTGTGACTTTAATTCTCAGCTGACTTAGCTCCTGGTGGCGGTATGCTGAGGCTGAGGCTGCCAGCCTACCCAGGATGAAACTGTTGCACAGCTCCCAGCCCCTGAAGTCTGAGTTCTCTGATTAACTGCCACCCCCTGTGTTACACCACCTTCCCCGCAGGTGAGCAGGGTGACTCTGCCTGCACTGTCTTGAGAGAGAGTGATCAGGCCACTCTTGGTTTCTCTCCTTCCTGGAGCACCTTGGGGATGCAGTGGTTCAAGGTGGGTGGGGTGAATCTGCTCTCACTGCCCCCTAGAGAGTGCACACCTCCCCTTCCAGGGGCCGTCGGGGCCAGTGTGAATCTGCCTGCTTTGTCCTGAGAAAGTGTTCAAACTGTACCCAATTTCCACTCCTGCTGGGTGTGGGAGCCTTTCCAAACTGGTCATGCTGGATCTGATCCCTATGGCCCTGGAGGACCAGTGTGTTATCCAATTTTTAAAAAATCAATGTGCTATTTCAACACCAAATACCAATTAGCTTAGTTTTTGTTACTTATTTGATTGGAATTTGGTGAAATGATGTTATAATTTATCTAGAAGAAAAAAATGTGTAAGAAGAGGCAGGTAAAATCTGACAAAGATAAGTAATGGGTAGTTGGCTAAATCAAGTAACCAGATAAGAGTAAAACATATTATAATGCTATAGTAATTCACACATAATGACACTGGTGCAGAAATGGACCTAAGTCAGATAAAAGGAAAGAACTGAAAGTAGAAAAACAGACCTAAATGTATATAAAACTTGGTGTGTATAAAAATCGTTTCCAATCCATGGGGAAAAGGTAGAGTACTCAAAAAATGATATAAGCATAAATTCTAGATAAATTAAAAATTGTAATGTAATGAATACAACCACTAAAAGCACTAGAAGAAAGTATGGGTGAATTATTTTAACTTCTTGGAGCAGCATGAATGTCTTTTTTAAAGCCTATCTAAAAATCCAGAAGCTAAAAAAGGAAAAAAGTAATAAATTTGATTAACTAAAAACTTAGGGGAAAAATTATAACCAAAGTCAAAAGACAAATAATGGCTATTTGAAATATATTTACAATTCTTTCTCTGCAACCCATGCTAATATCCTTTTTTTTTTTTTTAAAGATTTATTGTATTGTATTTATTGCCCACCCCCCATTGTTTGCATTTGCTGTCTGCTCTCTGAATCCATTCACTATGTGCTCCCTGTGTCTGCTTGTCTTCTCTTTAGGAGGCACTGGGAACCAAACCTGGGACCTCCTATGTGGGGGAGAGGCGCTCAATTGCTTGAGCCACCTCCTCCCTGCTTTGTTGTCTCTCTCATTGTGTTTCTTCTTTGTGTCTCCTTATTTGTAATCTGTTGCATCAGCTCACTGTGCCAGCTTGCTGTCTTGCTCGCCTTCTCCAGGAGGAACGAGGAACCAAGCCTGGGATCTCCCATGTGGTAGGCAGGAGCTCAATCGCTCAAGCCACATCCACTTTCCCTAAAATCCTTTATATACTCAGAGCTTAGGTAAACACAATAAGAAAAGAACAAAGAATCCAACCGAAAAAATTGGGCAAAGAGTAAGTAAAGACAGTTTACAAATAAAGATTTACAAGTTGTCAAAAAAATAAAACAGTGATTTTCAAGGTTAGTCATAATTCTAAAATTCAAATTTAATCAACAATATATCCATTTTTTAACCCATCAGATTGGCCAAGATAAAAATAATTGTTAGGGAGCAGATATGGCTTAAGGGGTTGAACACCTGCTTCCCACGTGGGAGTTCCTTGCATTCAGTCCCCAGTGCTTCCTAAAAAACAAAAAACAAAACCAACAACAAGCAAACAAACAAAAAAGCCAACTCAGGGTTGCTGGTGTGGCTCAGTGGTTGAGCCCCAGCTTCCCAGATAAGAGGTTCTGAGTTCAATCCTCAGCTCTGAGACCTCAAAAAAAAAAAAAAAAAAAAAAAATTTGTTACTACCCAATGTTGCAGAAGATTAGGGGTAAAAGGACCTCTCATAATGTTGGGGGTAAGAATGGGACAAGAAGTGCTAAAATTGCTACAACATTTTAAGAGAGAAATTTAAAATGGCTGAAAAAAAAAAGTTGAACACGTATACTCTTTGAAGCAGTAATGGACACTAGAGCTTTATTTGTCCTGGGTTCAGAGATATACGTACAATGGTGTTCACTGAAGCATTGTTTGAAATAGTGAAAAACTGGCAAAATTCTAAATGCGTTAACAGAGAATTGGCTAAATTAACTATGGATTATCCATACTATGAAATACTTTGCAAAAATTAGAAAAGAATCAGCACCCCCAAATATTTAGTAATTACAAAGGGAAAAATAGTAACTTTACACTGGAGAATCCTGGCAGACACCACCATAGCCAAGTGGTGAAGGTTAGCATCACGATCCTATTGGCATCATGTTGCACCCTGAGGTGATGCACTGAGCAGGGCACATGACCTTGTGGTGTCCTTTCCTCTCATGCTTACCCTCAAACTAATCATGAATAAACATTGGACAAACCCAACTGAGGGAAACTGTATGAAATAACTGACCAGTACTGTTCAAAATTGTCAAGGTCATAAAAGAATAGGAAGACTGAAGAACTGTTACAGATTGGAGGAGACTTGGAGACATGAGCAAGTAAGTGCAATGTGGAATCCTACATTGCATGCTGGCACAGAAAAAACCACATTAGTAGAAGAACTGGTGAAATCTGAATAAGCTCTGTACTTTGGTTAATAGTGTTTCACCAAGGTTAATTTCTTAGTTTTGATAAATATCCCATTATTATGGGAGAAGTTAACATAACAGGAAATTGGGTGAAAGGTATACAGGAATTCTCTGCACAATTTTTTTTTATGATGTACCAGGGATTGAATCCAGGACCTCGTACATGGGAAGCGGGTGCTCAACCACTGAGCTACATCTGCTCCCCCTCTCTGCACTATTTTTGCAACTCTTCCGTAGGTCTAGAATTATCTCAAAATGAAAAGGAATAACTATTGTCAAAAAAAGATAATACAGTTAAGAAATATAATGACACAGAAAGATATTTGTGGCAGGTACCTTCTGAAATGACTGTTCCTGGAAGTCACACCCTTATGTCATCCCCTAAGCTTGTGTGTGGGCTAGACCGAGTGACTTGCTTTAATGAGTAAAATATGGCAAAAGTGATGGGGTGTCACTTCCAAGATTAATTTATCAAAGCCTATGACTTTCATTCTGCTTGCAATCTCTCTCTCTGGCTCTGCTTGACTGTTTGCTCTGATGAAGCAAGATGCCATGTTGTGTGCTGCCCTATAGAGAGCTCTACAAGCAGGGAACCAAGGGTAACCTCCATCCAACTGCCAACAAGGAACTAAGACCTGCAGTCTCATAGCCCATGAAGAATTGCTTCCTGTGAACAACCATATGTGAGCTTGGCAGCAGATCTTTCCCCAGTTAAACCTTCAGATTAGACTCCAGCCCCAGCTGAAACCTTTAAGACAGCCTGTGAGAAACTCTGAAACCCTGAGCCATAGGATCCAGCAAAAGCACAACCAGATTCCTGACCCACAGAACTATGAGATAACAAATGTGTTTTTTTAAAACACCAAGGTTTATAATAATGTGTTACATAGCAATAGATAATTCATATATATTTATATTACAATAGTTAGTGAAAAAAGCAAGTTGCAGAATAGTATATATATGATATCACATTTGTATGAAAAAACACATCTGCAATGTTTTTCTATAGTCACATCCCTATTCTTTTTCACATTAATTAAGATGCCCTTTGCCCTTTTTGCAGAAATTCTAATATCTCTGTTGCAAAGATAATCATTAGGTAGACTTAAAGCGTATGCTTTAAAGAGGGATGATATGCATGGCAAAAAATCAACTTTCATTTTCTACATTCACAATCAACATCCAGAAATGGATTGGAATTATTGCCAAATGGACTGGAATTATTGCCAATTAATTGTACTTAATGTGTAGCAGGCACATAGCTATAAGCTCCAGAAGAGCTGGGAGGGACTAGAGGGTTTGAAAATCCCAAGAGAGAATGCAGAGTGGTACAGCCACTGTGGAGGACTGTTTGGCAGTTCCTAAAGAAGTTGAATATAGACTTCCCACGTGACCGGCAATACCACTGCTGGGTATATACCCAGAAGAACTGAGAGCAGTTACACAAACAGACATCTGCACACCAATGTTCATAACAACATTATTCACGATTGCCAAAAGTTGGAAACAACCCAGGTGTCCATCAACAGATGAATGGATAAACAAACTGTGGTCTATTCACACAATGGAATATCATGCATATGTAAGAAGAAATGAAGTCGTAAAGCATATGACAACATGGATGAACCCGGAGGACATTATGTTGAGTGAAGCAAGCCAGACACAAAAGGACAAATACTGTATAAATGTGTTACTAAGAACTAAATATATTGTGTAACATATTGTTTGATTAAAAAAATTTTTTTATATGTATCAAGTACACTTAATTGAGAAATGTATGTATTTATTAATCTGTGTTTACTTTTTAGCTTTTAATTGTTTATATTTTCAATTATTAAATGTACAAAATAAACTTAAAAATAAAATCCCAAGAGAATGGTAAGAGAGCTTCTTGAAAGATCTGATGGTATCTCTGCCTTCATCAGGTAATTCAGCAAAAGGGGGGCGGGGGTGCCCTCACAGGGGTTTGAAGCCCAGGGAAGCTGGTCTCTTTTGAATTCGCTAAGTTAGATTTTGAATTTGGGTCTGGGTGGAGGTCAGGTGTAACACAATGGGAAACCAAGGCCATAATGCACAGGGGTAAAAAACCAGTATTACACACAGGTCCCAGGCAGAGGGGTGCCATAAGGGGTCAACAGGAAGCGCAATAGGCTCAGGTGGCTCAACCAGCAAGTAGGGAGCACACAAGCAGAGTGAGAAGGACCTGTGGGCTTATTGTGCCTTTATTGTGGTTCGGGGGTGGAGGGTAGTAGATTTCCCTCAGAAGTCAAGGAGTGGTAGTTTAAAGCAAATGTGTGAAAAGGGGAAGGGACTGGGGGTCCAAGGGCAGTGGGGATGGTTAGCTTTCCATTTGAGATCAGCTCTGGGTTTTGGGTGAGTTGTGTGGGTGATGCAGATGGTGGCTGCAAATGTAGGCTTGGGCTCAGGACAGTTTTTGCCCCAGGGCTGAAGAGCTGCTATTAAAGGCGCTGAGGCAAATGGCTTAGCCAAAGTAAGATGCATGCAGAGGCAACACACATAAAGATTTGATACACAGAAAAAAAACGAAAAAGAAAAACAGCAAAAAAAGAAAACTTTGATAGATGTAATAGGGCAGTCTCGGGTGGCTGCTGTGTCCTCTGCTCTAGGCAGCTGTCCTCATGTACTTAAGTTCCTGTGTGTTTACCTACTTTAAAAGAACCTGTAGTTTTTGCCTGAGTTTGTAGGTGACTCCTAGTTAATCACACATCATCACCCTTTGACAACCACAAAGATGGTATCAGAAGTGAGATAAGCTCAAAGCCTCCAGTTCCTAAAATAATTTAAAGGAAGATGTTGGGAAATGGTAGCAGAGAAAGATGATGCAAGATTTATAGATTGGGGGAGAGGGTATAAGGAATTGAAGTTGAGCCCGTGCTTCCCATGTACAAGGTTCTGGGTTCATCCCCGGGTACCTCCTTTATATACTTTATATACTGTATACTTACATATATATACTTTATATACTGATGAACAGTATATGACCTCACCGATCTGAACTGAGGAAAGTGAGCAGTCTCTGAGAACCATTGTCTGAAAGATAGGTTAACAAAGGAGAGTAAGAGAAGAGCAGGCTTTGAGCCATCACCCATATGGACATAATCTATGGTAAAGGGATAGAGTGTGGTTGCATGTTGGGGGATGGGGCAGATGAGTGGTGGTGTTCCTGGGTTTGGTGGTGCAGCACTGGTGGGTGGGTGGATTAGGAAGGGCAGGTTCAAATTCCCAGGGCATGTAACTCTGAATCTTGACATTCCATGGGTCGGGATAGGGTGGTATCATGGGCCCTGGGGGGCTGGGGGGAAGGGAACAGTCAAGATCTAATGGGGTGTTTAGTGGTCATGGGGAAGGTTTTTCATTACCTTTCAGTAATGGACACAGGACATGGTAAATATCATCAAAATTATTAAACTGTATCATCTAAATTGTAAACTATACTGTAAATCATTGACAATGTTTAGTTGCTATATTTTGCTATCTGTATAACAGTTATAACAATGCTAACATCCAAAAGAAAAAAAGGGGGGGGTTAATATGGGGTGGGGAAGGGGGGATGGTTTGGTATCTGGGAGTCTCCGGCACTCCATGTGTGACTTTGCTGTGACCTAAAACTTCTTTGAAAATTAAATGAAAAATTGGGAGACAATGGGCATTGAGAGGGGGAAGGTGTCACGGCACACTGGACATCCGATAACACAGTGATAAAAGGAAGGAAAGAAAAGAAAAGAGAAAGGAAAAATAAAAGAATAAATAAATAAATAAATAAATAAATATATATTTAAAGGCATTTCCTTTGCTTTTTTTTCCCATTTTTTTTGAATGTCCCAATCCGCTAATTATATATTGTTTTGTTTTGTTTTTTGTTTGATTATTTTTTTTTCTTCTCTTTTTTTCCCCCTGAGTTTCCTTATGTTTGTCTCTTGCATGTAAGCTTATCATAGTTGTTTCTTTTTCCTAGTAAGTGTATTTGATTATTTTATGGACTACATGTTCATGGAGGATTTGGATCACAGAAGGGTTACAATGGGTACTGCAGGGGATTATTGGAGGGGTGTGTCTGGGAGGGGGGTTTCATGGGAATTAGTTCATCCGAATATACATGAAAGATATACAAAATTGTTCAAAAGATCAAAAGATGGGGCATGGTCACGATGGGTGGACAATCACACAATAAATGAGGGAATCTGAATTCCTAGCCTGGAGAGCTCTGCCACAGTCTCCAAGGGAGCAGCAATAGTCCTCTGAGTGCAGGGACAGTGTCTGTCAAAATAGGATGACCCACTGATGTGTTCTTTTTATTGATGACTACCCTTGTGAGTCTTTGCTCTTGTAACTGAGACTTAGTCTGCAGTTGTGGGGTGCCTAAGGGTTGCCACCTGAGAGCCTCCTTGTTGCTCAAATGTGGCCTCTCTCTAAGCCAAACTCAGCATATGATTGCATTACCTTCCCCCCAACGTGGGACATGACTCCCGGGGATGAGCCTCCCTGGCAACGAGGGATTAATACCAAGTGCCAACTGGCAACACAACTGGAAAAAGACCTTGAATAAAAGGGGGAAAAGGTAAAGACAAATGAGTTCAAGTGGCTAAGAGACTTCAAAGAGAATCGGGAGGTCATCCCAGAGGTAACGCTTACGCACACCTCAGTAGGAGCTCATAGAATATCTAAGTGCCTATCACCCCACACAGAGGGGCTCCTGAGAGCTCTGGAGACACCCAGGTCCTATATCAGGGGGGATAGCCCCAGAGACTGATGCCTTATCAGCGGACTCTATTTTGGAATCTGTGCTACTGAGAGTGACAAAATTGGACTCAAACAAGTCCTCCCTGCACATGGTTCATCAGTCCCTTCTATTCAAACCTATATGTGATGCTGGAGTTTTTAGGTATACTTCCAGAGACTGGAGCCTCTGGCCTACCTATGTGCCAGGTGTGCATGGAATCTCGGTGGAGCTGCAACTCCTACTCTACAGCTCAATGGACTCATCCAAGTCACCTGGCGGGGAGACAACGATGGGCAATGGCCATCCCAGGGAATGGAGAGGGCCTGCATCTGCAGGCAGGATCATCCCACCCACCATATCCATGGGATATAAGCCCTCTCTCACTTGGAGGTGGAGTGGACATCACCATCCCAGTCCCCTCAGGATTGGGGGAAGAACTATGGACTAGAGTGGACTTGATGGTATTCGGTTGTACACATATGGTGATTCTAGCAATGGAAGAAATTATAACAATGAGGTGGAGCCAGTGGCCACTTGACACTTTTGGGGCAGGGAGGGGATGAGCAGTTGAAATACAGGGGCTTCTTTGGGATTTGGAAGTTGTCCTGAGTACCGTTGTGGCAACGGATGTAGGCCATTTTAAATCAGCACACACCACTCAGAACTGTGTGGGAGAGAGTGTGGTCTATGATGTGAACTGTGGTCTATGGTTGATGGCAAGGCCCCAGGATGTGTAAGTCCATTGAGGGTGGTGGGCCACACTTGTAGGAGATGTTTGTGTGGGATGTGGTGGGAGGTGTGGGAGGTAGGCAACATGGGAATCCCAGTGGGTTCCGTGTAATATTTTAGGTAATCTAAGCACCTCTTAAAATATATTTATATATATATATAAATAACATTTTTGTAAGCAAATGTGCATATATGCATATATATTTATATACCATTTTACAAATATTGGTATGTATTGTGAAAATTTTGATTTTTAACCACAATAAAAAATAAATAAATTTAAAAAAAGAAGTTATATATCAATGTAAAAAAAAAAAATTATAGGATGGTGCCGAGACCACCCTCGGGACAAGATCACAAAAAATTTGTGAGTTGTAAAGGGGAGGGAACCAATTCAAAGGAATTTGGCACTCACATCTTGACTTCAGTGGTTTTGCACCATGGATTGAAAAAATATCAACATTCAAAGAGGCCAAAAGAATAATCCCATGGTTGCTTCTATCAACTCTTGCCAGAGTAGCCTAGGCTACTGAGGTTTTCCTGAGGTTCCTGAGGTTTTTCAGACTAATTAGTTAACTGGGTTTGTAAAAGAAACCAAATTTATTACAGTAGACTCTGATATCTGGGACAGACACCTAAGTTAAAATATTAGTGATAGGGCAATGGATGTAGCTCAAGTGGTTGAGTGCCTGCTTCTCCTACATGAAGTCCCAAGTTCATTCCCTGGTGCCTCCTAAAAACAAAACAAACAAGTGAAAAAATTAGCTCTCATAGGGGAGCAGATGTAACTCAGTGATTGAGTGCCTGCTTCCCATGTACAAGGTCCTGGGTT
Source organism: Tolypeutes matacus (assembly GCA_026826555.1). NCBI lineage: Eukaryota > Metazoa > Chordata > Mammalia > Cingulata > Chlamyphoridae > Tolypeutes > Tolypeutes matacus. The sequence goes on from JAKSZT010001178.1 coordinate 16,755,306, forward strand.
CATTCTTACCTTAAAAAAAGAAAGAAAGTGATGGCAGAAGGATTGAGCACCCATTCAAGCCACACTAATACTGGAGTGACCAAATTCCCAAGCAGAAGCTGAAAAACTGCTGAGGCTTTAGAAGTGAGTGTGGATGAGAGTGGTCCCGAAGTATGCTTTAACTCTCACTGGCCAGGATTCCCTGGCAGCACAGAGAAAAAACAGGAGGAATTGAAGTAGGGTAAATTAGAGGGGGAAAAAAAAAGTTAAGTTAGAGCAGCAATAAGGGCATGGATACTTGGGAACAATATATTTAAATAAATCTTATCCATGTTTAATTCCATCCATGATGATAAAGGTATTGAGGTACATGCTGAAGTTTGTTAAGGATGAAGTGTCATGATGTTTAGGACTTACTTTCAAGAATTTCAGCAAGAAAAAAAAGTACATACACAGAAGATTGATAGATGATAAAGATGATAATGATGGATGATAGCAGATGTAGCACAATATTAGCTATAAGGTAAATCTAGGTAATGTATATGGGTGTTCATTATACTATCCTTTCATCTTTCCTTAGGTTTGAAATTATTCAAAATAAAAAGTTAAAATAATGTAAGTTGCTCTGAGTAGCTTTGTTTTAATATGTGTGAACTAATCTTGCTACTGTTGAAGACAAGGCTGAAAGTAAGCTGTGTCCTTGGAGCGCTATCATTTGTAGAAACATTGTAGGTTGACTACAATGTTTATACTTGTTATTAAAATGATTACTTTAGCTTAGTCCCAGCCCTAGTTTATACTTGCTATTGTAATGGTAACAACTCCACCTTTCCTTGTTTGAATCCATAAAAACCTTAAACCCCTTAGACTCAGGAAGACAGATTTAGGCCAATAGACCATCTGATCTACTGCTTTGTGCTTAGCAATAAACTCTTTCTTTGAAACCCCAGTATCTCAGTAATTGGTCATTTAAGTTCATTGGGCAGAGAAACACCCCTGCCCCCACTTTTGCTCAGTAACAACAGTAAAGTTGAAATCAAAATTGGAAAGCTTCAGGTTGAAGATGGGGACATAAAAGCATGCATTGACTTCTACTCCCTTCCCAAACGTCACTAAAACATTAGGAAAGGGACTTTCATAAGGCATAAGTCCACAGAAAGGGTAAGGAGACAACATCAAGAAATTGGAGAAAATGGAAAGCAGATGGAACAGGGGCAAAGTATTTAATAGGAACAAGGAAGCTAAACCATAAATTGGCAATGAGGAAAGCAAAAAAAAAAAAAAAAAAAAAAAATTAAATTAAAAAGTACTTTTGGTCATTCCCACAACCCTTTTGGGACCAGGATTTAGTAGCACCAGTGATGCAGTGACCTCTAGAAGAGGGTGGGCAACTAAAGGTGATACTAAAAAGAGGAGAGGGTAAAAGTGAAGCTAAAAATGAAATTAAACTTTGACACAATGATATTATCTAAATATCTACCCAAATATGCTATTGTAAATAAACTTTAAGAAACAATTAGGTGAAGCAGATGTGGCTCAAGTGATTGGGCTCCCGCCTAGCACATGGGAGGTCCTGGGTTCAGTTCCTGGTGCCTCCTGAAGAGGATGAGCAAGACAGCGAGCTGATGCAGGCAGGCGTGGTGAGCTAACGCAACAAGAGACACAAGGAAAACATAATGAGAGACACAATAGACTGGGGAGTGGAGGTGGCTCAAGTGATTGAGCACTTCCTTCCCACATTGGAGGTCCCAGGTTTGGTTTCTGGTGCCTTCTAAAAGGAGGACCAGCACGCAATAAACAGACACAGCAAATGCAAAAAATAATGAGGGGTGAGGAGAAATAAAGAAAATATTTTTTAAAAAATAAACAATTAGACCTTCAGATTCCTGCCCCCACCCCCAACTCTACCTGATTGGGCAACTGCTCTTCACCAACCCAGGCAGAAGGTGGGAGGTCTATTTTCAGGAGAGATTAAAACAAAGGAAGGGTTGTTTGGGGAATATCAAGCACAGTTGAGGGCAAGTGTTCAATACTGAAAGCAGAGGGATTAAGTGAGAGCTCACATACTTAAAAGCATGACTTCCCCATCCCTTTTCCCCACTCTGCTGGCAGCCTTCTTCAGGAAGGAGATTGCAAGTTTTCACTGGGGAAATCTGATCAGCTCAAGTGTAAGACACTGACATCAAGGATTTCCCCATTGAAATGAATAGATTATCCTGCAGTAAAAACCAGAGTTGACAGGACCCACCTACAAGCATAGGGGTTTAGGCAGCTTTTTGATGCCGAGGCAAGTTAGTACAGAGAAAAGGGAAGACAAGTCACAGTTGGTGCCTGGTAGAGAACATGGTTTGTGAGACCCCATCTAGAAACCCCATAAGGGTCTGTGAGTTTGAATTGAAATTCAAAAAAACATGATTCTTGTGGGGACGTGTTGGTGCAGGTGTGATATATTTATTAAATAATATACAGTATAGTGTGGACTTACTAAGGGGTCCATGGTTTTCATTTGACTGGCAAAGAGGACTGTGGAACAAAAAAGGTTAAGAACCCCTACCCTAAGGGGAAAACTGCTACAATAGAACAAAGCTGGAAAGACCCTGCTGAAACCCTGGCCATGAGGTCCCATTTGGAACTCTTTCTGGGGTCAAGGGGAAGTCCCAAATACCTCCAAACAAAAGGCCTCCCCTGGGGGGTCGGATGTAGCTCAACTAGTTGGGCGTCCGTCTCCCATATGGAGGGACCTGGGTTCGATCCCGGGGACCTTCCGGTAAAAAAAAAAAAAAAAAGACCTCCCATGGTCCCCTGGAGCTAACAGGTGGGGATGGTAAGGCAACCAATCAGAACAGCAAACATCTGGGGCCCCTCCCAAACATTAGGAAGAGGGAGGAGGAAAGGCTTTAAAAAGGCCTAACCTGGAGTCCTTCTTGTGTGTCTTACCCTGTAGCATCCCCACAACCCAAGTCTTGGGTTGTGTACTTATTTCTAGTTTTCTTGTTTCTTAATAAACTCTTTACTCCCTTGCCTACCCTATAGCATGTCCTTAGATTCTTTTATGCAGCATAGCCAAGAACCTAAAAGCCCAGAACCCACAGCATTCTGCTAACATATTTGGTGAGCCAGCCAGGAGATAAAGAAGCAAGTAACATTCCCTGACTCTTGCCGAAGACTGGTGGGTTTTTAATTAAAGTCTGTGCCCTCTTTTATTTTATTAGCAAGGCCCCCAAGACTCTCACCCTGGGCCATGCCCAGAGGTTTGTTCCTTACTCAGCTCCCAGGAGGCTAGCTCCAAACGTCCCCCAAGACTTAAGCAGCTTGAGAGCTTCAGTTTGGAGCTAAAAGTTTAGTCAGGTCAGGCTCTGGGATACCAGATCAGCTAACAGACCTTTTCCCCCATTTCTCCCTATAACAATGGGCATGACCTCTAGCATTACAGCAGACTCCCCATAGGGGTATCTTCTCAGGAATTGGGACAACCTCCTACTGATGATATAAAAAGGAAGAGGCTAATCTTTTCCTGCCACACCACGTGGCTGCAGTATGGCCAAGAGTGAGTTCTGTATGGGACCCTGAATTCTAGTTAAACCTGTGTAAGAGAGAAGGAGAGGACAGACAGATCTGAGGGTCAGACCATGTGGTCACGTATCCTTAAAGGGATGAGGAAATGCACTACCAAACCAGTCGATTTATTAGCCAGTCTGCCTCAGATATCTGTAGGAAGCTACAAAAACCTTCCCTGGGCCACCAAACTTCCATTAACTACCTTTTAGAAACAGCCTTTGCAGTTTTCAACTATCAAGACCAAGCTGTCAAAGAGAAGCAGGTGAGGAGGGAGCAGGCATAGGGCCCAGAAGCAGGCTCACCTTTTAACTGCTGTCATTAAAGTCCCCCTGTCACCTCAGGGCTACCTGAATTCAGGCTTCCTCATCAGCAGGAAACTTCTTCAAGGTGGAGGCAGTCCCCTGGCCCTAAGCCATTTCACCACCCTGACCAATGGGGCTTGGCCCCAGGGGAGGATGGAAGGGGACTGAAGCCACATGTGAACCATCAACCAGGAGGAGTCTCAGGTGACCCTTGGTGTGGGAAGTAAGATTCTTAACTTCTTAATTAAAATGGAAGCCACTTTACTCGGTTCTAACTGCCACCCTGTACCTCTCTAGCCTTGGTTGTATCTAATAATGGGAGTGAACGTGGAATCAAGAACTAGGCTGTTTACTAAACTTCTCCCGTGTAAAATAAGAACCTCCTCATATGCCATCAACTAAGATGAAAAAGTCCATGGAGAATGGCTTCCATCAGGTCTTTCCCTATGCTAAGTATGTAAAATTCTCTCTTCTGTTGTAATCTGTGCTCAGTTTAACTTTGTCTGTCTGCTTGTGCCTAGGAACTTGTCAATCAGATTTGGGGTTCACCTGTGACAAATTGGATACCTACAAAAAGGTAACCTAAAAATCAGTCTTTAAATTTCAATACTATCTTGCAATTGAATTTGATATATAAAAGGAATCACAAATGGAAATAGTTCAACTGCTAAAAAAGTGGGAAAACTTAGCAACATTAATGTTACTAATAAAATAGTTTTAGTTGGTTAGTTAATAAATGAAAGTGCCCAATTTGTTTTGAAGTAAAAACTTACTGAAGTAAAAATCTTAACTAAGATTTCAGACCATTATATAGATGCCTTTATTATAAAACAGCAAAAGCTGAAATTACTATAACTGGATGGATTTGCCTAGACCTACTATTGTGGTGATAATTCTAAATTAAACTTACCTTTGATTACAGTTATTTTGTGACTAGTTTACTAGCTTTGTCCCTAGACTTGAGCTATTGTGATGGTAATTATGAACTGAATTTGCCTTTGCTTATGGTTAAGTTTCTTCTCTCACCACAGTCCATTGCCACGTGTTAGTGTAAGACAGTTGCCGGCGTTTGCCAGGGTTCAGGCATCTGGGGTTCCTCTCTTCCTGGGGCTGCGTTTCTCTCCGGGCTTAGCTCCTGTTTCCTCCACAAGTTCAGCTGTAGACGATCAGGCGAACGGCTTGCTTCTCTTCTCCTGGAGCCTTCTTTCCAACATCAAAATGGCTTCGCAAAAGACTGCTTCAACTGTCCTTTGCCCTGCCTTTTATATTCGATTCCCCACCCACCAAGGGGTGGGGCCCAACGCCCTAATCCTAACCTAATCGCGCCCAGATTAACAACTCAGTTTACAAGCATGATTCAATTATATTTTTGGAATTCATAATTACATCAAACTGCCACAGAATCCAACTCAAGGTACCTGGTTCTAACTCAAAGTCATTTGCTACGTGTTGAGCAAAATGGCAGGCTATGTCTGCAAGGGTTCAGCCTTCCTCTTCCTCTTAAGGCTCCATGGTCCCAGCTTCTTCCAATCTCAGCTGTAGGCTGGGATAAGTCTTGTCTCTCTCCCAGGGCTCTTTTTTTTTTTTTTTTTTTTTTAAAGATTTTATTTATTTATT
>JAKSZT010001178.1:16760861-16779477 GCA_026826555.1 Tolypeutes matacus
CCCCCTGCTGCCTGCGCCCACCGGGTCAGCCAACCAAGCCGTGCGGGCGGGCCCGCCCCCACCAGGAGGCCCCGGGAACCGAACCCGGGGCCTCCCACATGGCAAACGGGAGCCCCACTGATTGAGCCACAGCCGCTTCCCTCAGGGCTCATTTTTATCCAGGCTCAGCTTCAGCTGTAGGTTCTCAGGCTCATTCTCTTCCTGGGGCCTCTGCTGTGTCTATGGAGCTATCTCTATTCTTCTGTGTTCTTTTCCTCTGTGCTCTCCTTCTTTGTGTCATTTTCTCTGTGAGTTCCCACCCACCAAGGTGTGGAGGACTCGATGGCCTACTGACGTGGCCAAATCAAAGCCTTAATCATAATTTAATCAGGTAAAAGTGAAACCTCTGAATCTAATACAATCTAATATGCCCAGAGGAACAGACCAGTTTACAAATACAATCCAATATCTATTTTTGGAATTCATAAACAATGCCAAACTGCACCCTACTCTATTCTCCTCTGTTTGTAGCCATGGCAACTTCTGGTCCCCATGGCTCAGGGGAAGGCAAATTTGAGAAAACTCTCTTTCCTGTCCTTTAACTGGCATTAATAACCCTGCTTTTTCATGACAATCCAGGTGTGGATTCCAATTTACCTACTCTGGACAAGAGCCCAGAGGGACCCCACGACCTCTGAGGAAATCACTGTGTGCTGTGAATCCTTGGCCACTCTTCCAGTCCAGCAGCCACTGGAGTCCTCTTATCTCCAAGGACTGGGGGTTTGAAGGGACCTCCCACCTTGAGCATCAAGAATTCTGAAAACAACAGGTCATAAATTAAAAAAAAAAAAAAAAAAAAGACAGTTAACCTTGAGACTTCAATGACCTCAGTGAGTATATTCTAGAATTAGTGTTGCTCATCTGACATCTGTCAAAGTCAAAATGGGAAATAAGCAAAGCTCTGAAATAAAGGAAAATGTTGTAGATTGTATTTTAAAGCATTGGGAACAATTTGGTTATAAGCCAATAACTAAAAGGAACAAAATTCTTGTGCAAAACTGCATGGTCACAGTGCAAATTAATCAGAAATAGCCTTCAAAGAGATCTTTTGAATGTTATTTTACAGTTAAACTTATTTTGTAAGAGAATGAAAATTATAAGTAACTTTAGTGAATTGTGTGTTTCTGTGTCTAACTCTCTATTTGTGGCTGCCTATTTGCTAAGTGTATATTTTCATACATTGGGATAGTAATATCAAATTAACAAATGAAAATTCTTAAAATAGCTCTATTCAAATTGTTAAAAATTAAATATGCTCTTATATATGTGAATGAATATTCGTGGAGCTCAAATTAGGCTAAACAAAATGGAAAGGTCATATAGAAATCTGAATATAGAAACTATTGGGAAAAGGAAAAAGATTTTCCTAAGCTCTTTGACCTACCCAGCCCCCAGGGCCTTCTCTTTGCAAGAGCTATGAGGGAAGGGCAAGGAGTGACACATTAAAACCCTATCTTCTGGGAAGCGGCTGTGGCTCAATCAGTAGGGCTCCCGTTTACCATATGGGAGGCCCTGAGTTCGGTTCCCGGGGCCTCCTGGTAAAGGCAAGCCCGCCTGCACGGCGTGGTTAGCTGACCCAGCAAGCACAAGCAGCAAGGGGGGGATAAATGAATAAATAAATAAAATCTTTAAAAAAAAAAAGAAAAAAAAAAAACCCTAGAAAGGCTGGGGAATTAAGAATCATAGTTTCTTATTTGATTCCCCAATTTAAATCTTTTAACAGCCTTAAAGTAAGGATGGTTAATAATCCTATTACAAAATTTCAGTAAGTAAAGGAAAAGTCCTTAAATCTATGGAAAGATCTTTTCTAAATTATGATTAAAACAAATTAAACAATTATAATTATTCCAGAACCTGGCAGCCAGTATGATTTTAAGATTATTCACAGTTTTAGTATTTTATTAAAGAAAAAAGAGGTTTTAGCTTCCTGAGGAGGAAGAGAAAAAGAACATTTCTTGCATAAACTATAATGGCTTCAATTTTATTTAGCTTGGGTGTTATCTCCCTAGGTTTATAGAACACCAATTAAATAAATTAGCATTATATGTATGAAATCTTTAAGAAGAAAATTTCAAGTTTTGTGTTTAATGAAATATAGACCTGTCCTAAAGTGAAATGACTAGTTTTCACAGAACAGAATGAGGAATGAAAGGCAAGGCTCTTAAATGGATAAAAGTAAATTCAATAGAAGTTCATTAAGTGGATTACACCTCAAAAATGAAATAAATAGGAGTGGAAATATTGGTATGCTCTAATGGGCTCACAGGGCTGAATAGGTGATTCTAGAACATATATCTGTGGCTGCTTATTGTACTCCCCGAGTCCCTCGTTCTGGATCATGTTTGTTGCATGGCATATAACAAGGCCACACAAGCTCATAATCATGCTTGTGGGTGCTGGGTGAAGGCCTTGGAACACACGTGGTCCTGAGAAGGGCATATTCCGTTTCTGACCCATCCCTAAATTGTCTTACTCTCTTTGTGATGGAGTTGATATTTTCATAAGCACCATCATTGGAGCTCAGCGAGGATCTCTGAAAACGACTGTGATTTACTGTGTAGCATACTTCTTCATAACCATTGCCATCCTTGTTTTCCTACCAAGCAGAAGGAGAAGAGAAATCAAAGACCCAGGATCATCAATTAAATAAGAACTGAAGTGCCCTGCCCCTCCATCCATCTGTGTATTTGGCCCAAAGGATGTCATTTTTATACCTCAAAAAAAAAGGTCTTGCTCTAGGTCCTGCCATCCTAGAGACTTCATTTTAGCACCATGTACTATGCTTCATGCTAATATATGTTCTACTTTTAGGACTCCCCAAAAAATAAAAGAAGAAAGAAAGACAAAAAAAAAAAAAAAAAAGTAAATTCAATTGGTTGCTAATTGTAATTTAATAGGCTTATTTAAAGGTAAAGTGACTAGTCTATGTGGTTATGGTTGGTTATAGGAACTTTGCAACAGCATTTTCTAAACTGAAATATTTAAATGGGTAATTCTAGAAAGCCATTATTAAACAGAAACTTGAATTGATATTGATAACAAAAAGTAACTTATGGTTAGTTATAGGAAGTTTGTAAAAGCATTAACCAAAATGAAGTATTTAAATGGCTAGTTACAGGAAGCCATTATTAATTAGAAACCTAAACTGATATTAAAAACAAAGTAACTTCATAAAAAGGAAACCTGTCAGAGGGTACCTCAATCTGCATATGAAAGTGGTGGTAGGGGGGAAGATAACATTGATTCCATTGGGAATTTTAGGTTTTCATATAATAATGGAGAAAGTAGTTTTTCCTGTACTGCTAAAGTAAAATACCTATTAATTAATGTAACCATGATAAAGGTGCAGAAGTAAAAAGTAAAGTACTAAAATAGTTAAGTTCATTTGACATGTTATATACAGGATTGGAAGTATTTAGAAAGTGTATAAAAAATTAAGAAATAGGTTTCAATATCGTCAAACTCTCTTGTGCATTCAAACCAGGCCTTCAATACCCTGCATACTGCCTCTCCATTTGAGTTATTGGATAGGTCAGTTACAATGCTCCCTAAAATAATAAAAGTATCTACCACATCTGGACATGCTCCTGAAGTGGATGGAGAGTATGTTGCTGTTTCGGACTCCTGTGGCAGCTGGTGATGGCTTGATATGGCCAGATTTACAATGGACTTTACCTCCAGACTAGCTCTGTTTCATAGTGCTGAAGGGTGCTGTCGCAGTTTGGCATTGTTTATGAATTCCAGAAATAGATTTTGGATTATGTTTGTAAACTGATCTCTTCCTCTGGGCATATTAGATTGTATTAGCTTCAGATATTTCACTTTTACTTGATTAAATTATTATTAGGACTTTGATTGGGCCACATCAGTAGGCTGTTGAGTCCCTGCCCCCTTGGTGGGTAGGGACAGCAGAGGAGAAAGTTGAAGATTTTGATGCTGGAGCTCTTAGAAGTAAATGCATAGAGAAGGAGAACACAGAGAAAGAGAGGATTCATTAGACAGGATCCTGTGGCCACAGGAAGAGAGATGAGCCATTCATCTGATAGTTTACAGCTGCAGAGACCAGAGCCCTAAGCAGCCAAGCCCAGAGAGACAAGACCTATCCCAGCCAACCACTGAGATTGGAAGAAACTGGGACCATGGAGCCCTAGAAGGAAGAGGAAGACTGAACCCTCACAGACATCACCCATCATCTGGCTCCAACACATGGCCAATGACTTTGGGTAAGTAGGGACCTCTTATGGTATCTTGAGTTGGACTTTTAGGGCCTTGTGTGACCGTAAGCTTATGCCCCAAATAAATACACTTTATAAAAGCCAATAGAGTTCCGGTACTTTGCATCAGTACCACTTTGGCTGACTAATAGAGGTGCCATGCACAAGGCCAGTGAAACACTGGAGCATCCCTCTAGGACCAATGGTGTTGCAGCATGCTGGCTGTGTGAAGGACATACCAAGTGGAGCAATAATTACCAGAGTAATGCCAGTAGAACTTAAACAAACATAATTGGCATTATAGCCTGGTCCAGTGGAGAGCTCAGATCTATTAACTGCAGCTCAAAGAGGAAATTATGCATTGATTAGTATTAAGTACTGTACCTATATGCCTGATGAATATGATAATATCTCTTCTATTCTAGATCATATGCAGAAAGATATTGGACATGTTAGAAGTCTTGGTAAGCAATTCATTTACTAAGTAGTTAATAAATGTGCCTATAAGATAAAGGAATAGCTCTCTTAAGCACTGTCTTTTTTTAAGCAAACTGATTTTATTGATACATATTAATAAATCATACAATTCATTCAAAGTATACAATCAATGGTGTTTAGTATAATCACATAGTTGTGCATAAAGATTTATTTATTTACTTTATTATTATTATTTTTTAATTTATCCCCTACCTCCCTTAAATGATTCTCTCATCTGTCTGCTCATTGTTTGCTTGCCTTCTCCATGGGGCACTGGGAACTGAACCCAGGACCTCCCACACAGGAGGTTAGTGCCCAATACCCTGAGCCACATCTACTCCTAAGTACTGTTTTTATTTTTCTTGCCATATGCTTGTCTTATTGTTGCCTATACTGTCTTTGTGAGTTTATGTCTAGGGCAATGCCTCTCTTCATACCTCTCCTAACTGTCCTAGGTATAACCACCACCATGGGAACTGTGGTTGGCAGTTCATGCCAAATCAGCTTGTCTACCATTATCTCTCCCTAGAGTTAACCAACAGCATAAAAGAACTCAAGGAAGAATGCTGTTTCCCATCAACTTTGGGAGGATGAAGCCTCTGAAGGCACTTGGTCTTTCTCACTCTTGTAGTCTAGCATGTCATGGCTGGCCCCCTTTGTGGGCCCACCTATCACCATCTTCTTTATCCTTTTAGTAGGACCATGTATCTTAAATACTAACTAAGTTTATTTCTTCCAGAATCAGTGCCTTCCAGAACAAGAATTAGTCATGCAGGGATTTTATCCACTTCCAACCACAGTGCTAGGCCCATCTTCCCTCAACCTCAATAGAATAGCCAGAGGATTTTACACTCTGTTAGACAGGTCTCACTCCCTCTATCCAGCAGGAAGCAGCTACAGAAGAATGACCATTGCCCTTCAGCTCCCCTTTAAGAATAAGGGTATAAACTCTCTGAGGGGGGATTTGAGGCAGGTTATTATAGGGAAAAGGGAAGACGAGTCACAGCTGGTACCTGGCAGAGAACATGGCTGTGAGACCCCACTCAGAAACCCCCTGAGGGTAAGGCTGCTTCTAAAGAACAAAGACAGAAAGACCTCACCAAGACTATGGCCACAAGGTCCCATTTGGAACTCTTCCTGGGTCATGAGAAAGCCCCAGATATCTCCAAACAACAGGCCTCCCCATTGGCCTCCTGAGAGCTAACAGATGGGGCAACCAATCAGACCAGCAAACAGCTGGAGCACCTCACCAACATTAGAAAAGGGGAGGAGGAAAGACTTTAAAAAGACCTAACTTGGGGCCCCAAGTGCTACCCTGTAGCACACCTGCAATCCATGTCTCAGGTTGTGTATGATCTCATTTTCTAGTTTTCTTGTTTCTTTTTTTTCCCAATAATTTATTGAAGTAAATCATTCATACATGAACATACATAAACAAGTGTTCAGTAAACATTGTGAACTTACAAAACAAACATGCAAACATCATATAGAGCTCCCACACATCACCTCCCCCCACAAATACTTTGCATTGTTGTGAAATATTTGTTAACAAATTATGAAAGAGCATCATCAAAGTATTACTACTAACGATAGTCCATATCTTACTCTCCTATACTTTTTTTTTTAAGGATTTATTTATTTACTTACTTACTTATTTTTATCCATTTTGCCCTTCCCCCATTTTTGCTGTTTTGTGTCCATTCGCTGGACACAAACTCTCTGTGTCCGTTTCCTGCCTTCTCTTCTCATCCTTCTCCTCCTGTCTTCACTGGGATTTGATCCTTTTAACTTCCGATGTGGGAGAGGCATCCTACTGCCTGTGCCACCTTAGTTCCTGGTTTTTTGGCACATCTCATCTTGGCTCTCCTTTGTGTCACTCTCCTGTTACGTCGTCATCTTTCTGCATGGCTTGCGGGGCCTGGTGGTGCACCTGCACATGGGGCCTGGTGGCACACCCGCACAGAGGGCCTGGGGGGCTCACCTGCTCATGGGGCCTGGCGGCGCACCCATGCATGGGGCCTGGTGGTGCACCCACGTGCAGGGCCTGGGGGACTCACCCACTTACGGGGCCTGACGGCGCACCCACGCGCGGGGCCTGGTGGCCTGCGTGCCTTCTATATTTTTCTTTTTTTTTTTTAATGGGAGGTTCTGGGGATCGAACCCAGGTACCTCCATATGGGAGACAGACGCCCAACCATTTGAGCCACATCTGTCTCCCTGCTATATCCCTTAAGATTGACCAAAGATACCTAGAGTTAGTCATTACCCATATAGGATGGTCATATAATAAATCAGGCTTAGTTTATCACCAGCATTCTAAAAACCAGACCTAGGCAGAAAAACTAGGTCTGGGGACACATGCATGGTTTCTAATATAGCGAATGTTTAGCCTACCCTGACTATCACAGAATAATCTTGTTTCTTAATAAACTCTTTACTCCCTTGCCTACCCTATGGTGTGTCCTTAAATTGTTTTATGTGACATAGCCAAGATCCTAGAATCCCAGAACCCAGAGCTCTCTGCTAACAATGCTTCTCCTCTAAAAGACGAATAAGGAATTTATATTAGACAATAATGTAAGAATGTTAAGTTTCCTGAACATGAAAATTACATTGTGGTTATATAGGAGAATGTCTTTATTTTAGTGGTGAAGTGTCATGTTGTCTGCAAATAATTTCCAAATGTTTCAGCAAAAATATGTGTGTATGTGTTCATGGAAGTGCTGACAGAGAAAAAAAGAAAACATGGCAAATTGTTAACAATTGATGAATCTAAATGAAGGGTATATGGGCATTTATTGTACTATTACAAATTTTTTGTAGATTTGAAAATTTTCAAAATGACGTTCTAATAAGGAAAACTTTTTTTAAGTTGGGGAAAAAATCTTTCAATTTAATGGTGAGTCCCTTTAAACTACCAGAATGATAGGTAGGAAGACTTCACTCTTAATCTGATCTTTGCCTTGAGTCATTTTATCCAAATGAGAAGTTTTATTGGGCTCCACATTTTAATCTGAAATTTTCCCTTGAGCCATTTTATAGCATTGAGAAATTTTAATAATAGGTATGAAGGCCACCCCATTTATGAGATATTTGCCTGAAGACATTTTAATCAAGCGATAGGATTTAGTGGGTATTTTTCTCTCAAAGCCTTTTAAAATCTCATCTCTTACACTTTGGGGTGTAGAAGCTTTTCCTACTTTGATATCTAAACTCTTCTTTCTTTTGTTTCTGCTTACTAACTGGCTAACTGTTTCCCAAGTTCATCTTTTTCTTGTAACACTTTGCAAAAGACAATTAGCACAAACTATTTTAAGATTCTATTTTCAACCTCTTCCTTGAAGGCTACAAATTTATTATTGCCTTCTGAGTAATTACATGCAATAGTTTTAGCAAATGTTTTGCTAGTGTATAACATGGATTACCACACTTCCAGCCTCCAATTCAGTTGTCTTGTCACTTGCTACCCTATCACAAAGAAAATAGCAATATTTTAGGTTTTGTTACTGCAGCATTTTGTTACCATTTTTTGTCACCAAGATATGTTATTCTATTTTATGGAAACAAACCACAAAATCTCAGTGGTTTACTGCTTGGTTATATAAACTCTAGTGTGGGTCGGAAAATTCTCCATGGTAAACATCCTTGGAGATCCCCAGCTGGCTCAGCAGTCCGGTTTCCTGCAATCTATGATGCAAGCCTCTCAGCATGTGGCTTTCAGATCAATGAAAGTGGGGAAGAGAGCTCTAGAACTATACTGTCCAAAAAGTAGTAGAATGTGGCCACATATGTAATTTTTTTAGTAGCTACATTTTTTTTCTATTTTTGTTCATTCTGGTGGTTACTTTAAAATATATATATATATTTAAAAAGCTATTTAGAGTACAGAAATGTTACATAAAAATATAGAAGATTCTCATATGCCACATTCCCTACACCTCCCACATTTTCCCACATTAACAACATCCTTCATTAGCGTGGTACATATGTTACGATTTTTTTTATTCCCCCTGCCCACCACTTGTGCTCGCTGTCTGCTCTGTGTCCATTCACTGCACGTTCTTCTGTGTCTGCTTGGCTTCTCTTCTCATTTTCTTTTTAGGAGGCACCAGGAACCGATCCTGGGACTTTCTGACATGGGAGAGAGGCACTCAATCGCTTGAGTCACCTCAGATCCCTGGTTTGTTGTGTCTCTCATTGTCTTTTATTTTTCCCTCTGTGTCTTTTTTTGTTGCATCATCTTGGCCAGCTCTCCATGTGGGCCGGCTTTTGCCTTCACAAAAGGCCCCAGGAATTGAACCCAGGACATCCCATATGGTAGATGGGAGCCCAATTGCTTGAGCCACATCCACTTCCCCATTCGCTACAATTAGTGAAAACATTTTGGAGCATTGCCACTAAGAATCAACTATAGTTTACATTGTAGTTTACACTCTCTCCCACATATTTTTGTAGGTTTTGGCAAGATATGTAATGGCCTGTATCTGTCATTGTAATGTCATTCGGGACAATTCCCAAGTCCCAAAAATGCCCCTACATTACACCTGTTTTTCCCTCTCCCTGCCCTCAGAACCTCCAGTGGCCACTGCCTCCACATCAATGATATAATTCCTTCCATTGCTAGAATCACAATAAATCTATAGTAGAATACCAGTACGTCCACTCTAGTCCACTGTTCATTCCCCAATCCCGAGGATTCTGGGATGGTGATGCCCACTCCACTCTAATTGAGAGGGGACTTCAATCCCATGGGGCAGATGGATGGGACTCTCTTGCTTGTAGATGTAGACTCTCTCAGTTCCTTGGGATGGGTGTTGTCCATCATCATCTCCTTGTTAGTTTCCTGGGTGAGTCCAATGAACTGGAGAGTAGGTGTTGCAACTCCATTGAGATCTGCCCTGACTATAGTGTCTGGATGTTTCCAGAGCCCTCACAATCCCCACTATTTGAGGTAGTATTTACTTTGGCAGTCAATGAGATCCTGCTGAAACATGCATAAGCGTAACCTCTGGAATGACTTCTTGATTCACTTTGAAGTCTCTTAGCCATGTAAACTCATTTGTCTTTACCTTTCCCCCCTTTTGGTCAAGGTCTTTTTCCAGTTGCATTGCTGGTTGGTGCTTGGTAGTAATCCCTCGGTGACAGGGAGGCTCATCCCTGGGAGTCATGTCCCATGCTAGGGGGAAGGTAATGCATTTATATGCTGAGTTCAGCCTAGAGAGAGGCCACATTTGAGCAACAAGAAGGCTCTCAGGAGGTAACTCTTAGGCACCCTATAATACTAGGATAAGTTTCAATTTCAACAGTATAGGTTCATAAGTACAGTCATCAATATTAAGGACCCATTAATGGACCATCCTCCTTCACTAGTCATTGCCTCTGTATTCAGGAGATTCTTGCTGTTCCATTAGAGAATGTGGCAGAGCTCCCCAGGATGGGAATTCGATATTCTTTTGGTTATTGTGTGAATCTCCACCCACTGTGACAATGCCCCATGAAAAATTGAACACATTTATATGCCTTATATGTATACCCAGGTGACCCTCCTCCTATGTATCTCCCATCACTGACACCCCACATAAATGGTCCTCCCCTGCCCTAGTTGTAACCCTTCTGTGATCCAAAACTTCTTCAAAAATGAAGCCAACAAAATAGCCAAACACAGTGAATAAGAAAATGAAATGATAGTTTTACAACCCATTATGACAAGATGAACACTCACACACTCCCTAGAAGCCTGCCTCGGGTGTGCCATGTCCCAAATGCCTTCCACATCTAACACTCTAAACCTGCCATGTTGCCAAAAGAACATTCCCAACATTGTAGTTTTAACCACATACCCAGCAATTTCCAGTGTTCACCTGCTCCCTCGCCCTCCCCTGCCCCCAGTTCCATGGACAGTCCAACCCACCCTCCCCACCCTACCTCCCTGACAAACCAGCACCGCCCAACCCAGAAGTATCACTGCACCACTATCATGCCCCTCCACTGGACAACTACACACTTCTGGTGGTTGCTTTTATATCACTTGATTAATCTATTTAAAATATGATGCCATCTTTTCCAATCTCTTAAAATTTTTGATATAGTTCTGCTGTTAGCTACATTTATGCCTTTAGTTCTCAGAAGCTAATTTTAAGGAGTAAAAAATCAGATGAAATTAAATTTATTTGTTCTGATATATCCAAAATATCATTTTACCATGTAATCAATTATTTAAAAATTATTAAAGACAAATGGAGGAATAAAAACATTGAAAAACAGGCAGAAATTTACAGAACCAACTTTCTCAGAACTCTGCAAAACAGTCAAAAGTAAATGCTGAATCAAGAAAAAGACAACTTAAAAACAGCAAGAAAGGTTTGAGCCTCTTTTACTAGCCCTTGCCCAACCACTTCCCTGGCTTGATGGCAATCTTGAAGACTGGGCCTGGCAGGAAATGCTGGGGAAACTTTCCTCAGAAAATTAATATATTATGGAATACCATGTATATGGGGGTATTTAGAAACCATGCTGCAAACACACAGCAAGACACTTGCTCAGAAAAGACCCAAGAGGACCCTTAGCTTTCACCTTGGCTACTCTCAAGATTCAGTGCAAGCTTAGCTAGACTGGTAGAGGTGTTTCCGTTGTATGTATGCTTGTTTGTTTTAAGCTCTTGGTAGTCAAGGAAATCTATGTCGAACACTAGATGAATTCAGTGACCACAAATGATGAAGAAAATAGTCTTTGCAAAAATAGTTTGGAAAAAATCATAGATTAGTAAAGCCTTTGACATTCCAAAAACAAACAAACAAACAAACAAACAAACAACAACAACAAAAAAACCCAAACAAAAAACAGGAAACTCCGGGGAAGGAGAAGAACATGATTTTCAAAGTTACCACATTATAATATTCAAATGTCCAGATTAAAAATAAAAAAAAAAAGCCACAAAGTATGCAAAAAAAAAAAAAAAAGGAAGGGGTGACCCATTCAAAGGAACAAATAATGGTACAGAAAACATCCCTGAGGAAGTACAAACTTACTGGAAAATACTTTAAAACAATTGTCATAGGAGACTTCTGGGAAGATGGAAGATTAGAAAGACATCTCCATGGGGGATGGATGTGGCTCAAATGGTTGGGCGTCCGTCTCCCATATGGAGGGCCCCGGGTTCGATCCCCGGGACCTCCCGGTAAAAAAAAAAAAAAAAAAAAAAAAAAAAGAAAGACATCTCCTCTCACAGAAAAATAGCTAGAGGACAGGCAGAAATGGCCTGGAAAAAATGTTCTAGGATTTAGGGCAGCAGGGAAAGGCTGGACACCACACAGAACAGAGAGGGGCACAGGAAAAGAATCTCGATGGATACTGTGAGTAGATGCTGCAGCTGCAGCTGCCAGTGCCCCTACCCCACCCTGTGAGCAGAAAAATTTGAATTCTCTGCCTCGGGCTGGCTGCTACAAACAAAGGGGGCAAGAGGATCCACTTCCCCAGGAAAGGGAAGAGAGAGGGGTGTAACCGAAGGCTGATTCAGCTTTTGGCCCACAAATTTGGTCTGCTGTGTTTCAGGATGCTTCCAGGCCAAGTAGGGCCACATCATTTTTTGCCTTGGGAGCTAGCATAGGACTAAAGAGATCCAACCCATTCAATCACCCTTGCTACTGACTGGGACTGGTCTTTGAGGACACAGAGGGGAGTGGAATTATTTCCTACCCAGGAAAAAGGAGAGGACTGCCAGCAAAGGTTGGAGAACAACCTCTGAGAAAGTTTAAATTGCTAGGCTCTTAGCCCCCAAGCAGGACCCTCTGTCACATTGATCTGATAAGTGTTGCAGCAAATACACTCCAACCAGGCTCTGAACAGAGAAATCTGCCAAAGAGTACCATCTTCTGGCTTCCCAAAGAAGTGCATGTGAGGAAATTTAAATTAAATAAGAGAGGATTTTTCCAGCCTTTATAGCCTCCCTCCCCAAGGCCCTTTGAAGTGGGTCTGCAGCCCATTACTGGGTCCAGGGCCCAGATTTGAGCAACTAACAGAGACAATCCTAAAGAGCTAGAACAGGTTGCTCCAAGAACCAAAGAATGGCAGTAACACAGCCTCCTGCCATAAATCTCTACAAAAGAGAGAGAAATTGAGTAGCAGAGCAAACTCACCTCATAATCACATGCCTAGACATCAGCAAAAAATTTCAAGCCATACTAAGAAAATGGAAGAAATGGCCCAAGCAAGGAAATATATCAAAGCCCCAGATGAGACACAGGATTTAAGACAACTAATCAACAAGATCCATACAAATTTCCAAAATTAAATTAATGAGTTGAAAGACAATATGGCTAAAGAGATAAAGGACATCAAGAAGACACAAGGAGAGAATTTGTGTGAGTGAGCACAAGGAAAAATTTGAAAAGCTGAATAGAAAAATAATAGCGCTTATGGGAATGAAATACACAATAGGTTAAATAAAAAACACACATTAGATGGATACAACAGCAGACTTTAAATGATAGAAGAAAGAATAAGTGATGCAGAAGACAGAACAGCTGAAATTGAAGAGAGAGAAAAACAGAGAGAAAAGAATGGAAAAAACTGAGCAGGGGCTTAGGGAGCTGAATGATAACACTAAATGCAACAGTTCCAGAAGGAAAAGAGAAGGGAAAAGGGGCAGAAAGAGTATTTGATGAAATAATGGCTGACAATTTCCCAGCTTTCATTAACAAAATGAATTTACATGTCCAAGAAGCGCAGCATACCCCAATCAGAATAAATGCAAATAGACCTACTCCAAGACACATACTACTCAGAATGTCAAATGTCAAAGATAAAGAGAAAATTCTAGGAGAAGCAAGAGAGAAGCAAATCATCACATACAAGGGAAGCCTAAGTAAGACTTAGCGTGGATTTCTCATCAGAAACCATGGAGGTTAGAAACTGACAGTGGTATGATATAATTAGGATACTGAAAGAGAAAAATTGCCAGCTGAGAATTCTTTACCTGGCAAGGTTGTCCTTCAAACATGAAGGTGAGTTTAAAATATTCACAAATAAATAGAAAATAAATGAGTTAGTAAAAAAAGAATCCACTTTTGCAGAAAGTATTAAAAGGAGCCTTTAGGGGGTGGATGTGGTTCAAATGGTTGGACGTCTGTCTCCCATATGGAGGGACCTGGGTTTGATCCCTGGGACCTCCCAGTAAAAATAAAGAAAAATATAGAAGACGTGCGGGCCGTTAGGCCCCATGAGTAGGTGCGCCATCAGGCCCCACCGAGCCGTTCAGCAAGATCATTACATAACAGGAGAGTGACACAAGGAAGAGCCAAGGTGAGACATGCCAAAAAACCAGGAACTAAGATGGCACAGGTGGTAGGATGCCTCTCTCCTATATCAGAGGTTCTCAGGATCGAATCCTGGTGAAGACAGGAGGAGAAGGATGAGAAGAGAGGGCAGGAAACAGGTACAGAGAATTGCCCAGCAAATGGACACAAAAACAGCAAAAACAGGGTAAAAATGGATAAAAGTAAATAAATAAATAAATCTTTTTTAAAAAGGGGGTGGGGGTGGGGGGCTTACAACCTGAAAGAAGAAGACAGGAGAGAGAGGCTTGGAGGAGAGTGTAGAAGGCAAGAATAGCAGAAAGGCTAACCAAAAGAGTAAAAAGACAGACAAAAATAAAATATGCTTTATGAAAACCAAAGGATAAAATGGTGCAAGTAAATAAAGCATTTACAGTAATATCATTGCATGTGAGTGGATTAAGCTCGCATATTAGTCAGCCAAAGGGGTGTTGATGCAAAGTACCAGAAATTTGTTGGCTTTTATAAAGGGTATTTATTTGGGGTAGAAGCTTGCAGTTACAAGGCTCTAAGGAGTCCAACTCAAGGTACCATAAGAGGTACTTTCTCACCAAAAGCTGTTGCTACATGTTGAAGCAAGATGGCGGGTGATGTCTGTTAGGGTTCAGCCTTCCTCTTTCCTCTTAAGGCTCCATGGGACCAGCTTCTTCCAGTCTCAACTGTTGGCTGGCATAGGGCTTATTTCTTTCTGGGCTCAGCTGCTCTGTTCTCTTCACAAAGTTGGCTGCAAACAATCAGATGAGTGGCTCATCTTTCTACCTGGGGCTACAGGATCAAAGCTGACAAGTTCTCTCCTCTTCTGTGTCTATGGAACTCTCTCTATTCTTCTGTGTATCTTCTCTGTGTACCCACTTCTGTGTATCTCCTTGATTGAGTGGCCATTTATATAGCCCACAAAGTGGGCAGGGACTCAAACAGAGTCACCCTAATAACATGGTGGAATCAAAGCCCTAATCTTAACATAATTTAATCAAAGCCATCTCAGCTGAATCTAATACAATCAAAGGGTATCACGCCCAGAGGAACAGACCAGTTTACAAACATAATCAAATATCTCTTTTGGAATTCATAAATAATATCAAGCTGCTACACTCCCCAATCAAAAGATACATGCTGACAGAATGGATTAGAAAAAAACATGAGCCATCCATATGCTGCCTACAAGAGACTCACCTTAGACTCAGGGATAAAAACTGGCTGAAAGTGAAAGGCTGGAAAAAGATATTCCATGCAAACAGTAACCACAAAAGAGAAAGGGTAGCTATACTAATATCAGACAAAACAGACTTTAAATGCAAAAAAATTTATAAGAGATACAGAAGGCCATTATATATTAATAAAAGGGACAATCCACTAGGAAGAAATAACAATCATAAATGTGTATGCTCCTAAGCAGGGTGCCCCAAAATACATAAGGCAATGTCTGACAAAACTGAAAAAAGAAATAGACATCTCTATAATAATAGTTGGAGACTAACATACCACTCACATCATTAGATAGAACTAGACAGAAGATCAGAAAGGAAACAGAGAACTTGAACAATACCATAAATGAGCTAGACCTAACAGACATATACAATACAATGCATACCAAATCAGTGGTTTATATGTTCTTTTCAAGTGCTCATGGATCTTTCTCCAGGATAGACTATATGTTAGGTTGCAAGGCGGGCCTCGATAAATACAAAAAGTTAGAAATTATACAAAGCACCTTCTAAGATCATAATGGAATGAAACTGGAAATCAATAATAGATGGGAAAGGAAAAAATTCACAACTGATTCCTAAACAAGCAGTGGGTCAAAGAAGAAATTGTAGGTGAAATTGGTAAATATATTGAGATGAATGAAAATGAGAACACAACTTATTAAAACTTATGGGATACAGGGAAGTGGATATGGCTCAAGCAGTTGGGCGCCCACCTACCACATGGGAGGTCCCTGGTTCGATTCCCAGTGCCTCCTAAAGAAGATGAGCAAGACAGGGAGCTGGCGCAGAGAGCTGACACAACAAGATGATGCAACAAGGTGATGCAACAAGGTGATGCAACAAGGAAACACAATGAGAGACACAATAAGCAGGGAGCAGAGATGGCTCAAGCAATTGGGCAACTCCCTCCCACATGGGAGGTCCCAGGTTTGATTTCTGGTCCCTGCTAAAAAGAAGATGAGCACACAATGAACAGACAGAGATCAGACAATGAGTGCAAAACGACGAGGGGGGAGAAATAAATAAAAATAAAACAAATCTTTTAAAAAAATAAAATGTATGGGATACAGCCAAGGCAGGGCTGAGAGGGAAGTTTGTAGTCCCTAAACCCCTATATTAAAAAAGAAAAAAGGGTGAAAATAAAAGATTTAACTGAACAATTGGAAAAACTAGAAAAAGAACAGCAAACCATTCCCAAAGAAAGCAGAAGGAAAGAAATAATAAAGATCAGAGCAGAAATAAATGAAA
The DNA here is from genome assembly GCA_026826555.1 of Tolypeutes matacus. NCBI lineage: Eukaryota > Metazoa > Chordata > Mammalia > Cingulata > Chlamyphoridae > Tolypeutes > Tolypeutes matacus. Next base: position 16,777,380 of record JAKSZT010001178.1, read on the forward strand.
TTGAGAAAAAAAAATCAATAGAGAAAATCAACAAAACAAAAAACTGGTTCTCTAAGAAGATCAATAAATTGACAAACCCTTTACTAGACTAACAAAGAGGAAAGATGCAAATAAATATAATCAGATCTGAAAGGCGGGAAGTTACGACTGACCCCACAGAAATAAAAAGGATCATAAGAGGATATTATGAGAAACTATCTGCCAACAAACTAGACAATCTAGATTAAATTCCTACAAACACACAAACAACCTACACCATTGCTACAAGAACTTAACAAACCACCTACTTGACTAAATTATCAAAAACCTCCCAGCAAAGAAAAGTCCTGGACCAGATGGCTTCACAGGTGAATTCCACCAAGCATTTCAAGAATTCACACCAATTCTGTTTAAACTCTTCCAAAAAATAGAAGAGGATGCAAAATTATCCAACACATTTTATGAAGCCAACATCACCCTAATACCAAAGCCAGATAAAGATACTACAAGAAAAGAAAATTACAGACCAATCTCTCTAATGTACCTAGATGCAAAAATTCTCAACAAAATACTTGCAAATAGCATCCAGGAACATATCAAAAGAATTATACACCATGACCAAGTGGGATTTATTCCTGGTGCAATGCAAGGCGGGTTCAACATAAGAAAATCCGTTAAAGTAATACACCACATTAAGAAATTGAAAGAAAAAAAAACCCACATGATCATCTCGATTGATGCAAGAAAAGGCACTCAACAAAATCCGGTATCTTTTCTTGATAAAAAGATTTTGAAAGATAGGAATAGAAAGAAAATTCCTCAGTATGATAAAGGGCATATATGAAAAACCCACAGTCATCCTCATATTTAATGAGGAAAGGTTGAAAGCTTTCCCTCTAAGACCAGGAACAAAACAAGGATACCCACTGTCAGCACTGTTATTCAATATTGTGCTAGAAGTTCTAGCTAGAGAAATTACACAAGAAAAAAAAAAGACATCCAAACAGGAATACAGGAAGTAAAACTCTCACTATTTGCAGATGATGTGAACCTATATTTAGAAAATTCTGAAATGTCTACAACAAATCTACCTCAGCTAATAAATGAGTTCAGAAATGTGGCAGGATACAAGATCAACATGCAACAATCAGTAATGTTTCTATACACTGGTATTGAGCAAACAGAGGAGGAAATCAGGAAGAAAATTCCATTTACAATAGCAGCAAAAAGACTCAAATACCTAGAAATCAATTTAATAAAAAAGTACAGGCCCTATATTCAGAAAACTACAAAACAATGTTAAAAAGAAAATTTTTAAAAACCCTAAACAAATGGAAAGACATTCTGTGTTCATGGATTGGAAGACTAAGTATCATAAAAATGTCAGTTCTACCCAAATTGATTTATAGATTCAATGCAATGCCAATGAAAATTCTTTACAGAAATAGAAAAGGCAATTAACAAATTTATTTGGAAGGGAAAGTGCATCCGAATAGCTAAAAGCATTCTAAAAAAAGAAGGCCAATGTGGGAAGACTTTCAATGCCTGAATAATGTCCAGAATATATAAGGAACTCCTACAACTGGGCAACGAAAAGACAAACAACCCAATTAAAATGGACAAAAGGGGAAGCGGATGTGGTTCAAGTGATTGGGCACCTCCTTCCCACATCGGAGGTCCTGGGTTTGGTTCCCCATGCCTTCTAAAAAAAGAAGATGAGCAGACACAGAGAGCACACAACAAGCAGACAGTGAATGCAAACAATGAGGGGGTGGGGGCAAGAAATAAAGAATAAAACAAATCTTTAAAAAAATAGAATAACATGGACAAAAAAGGCTTAAACAGACTTTTCTCCAAAGAAGATATAGAACTATGGGAGATGTTTGTGTTGGATGTGGTGGGAGGTGTGGGAGGTGGGCAACATGGGAATCCGAGTGGGTTCCGTATAATATTTTAGGTAATCTAAGCACCTCTTAAAATATATGTATATATATATATAAAAAATAACATTTTTGTAAGCAAATACACATATATGCATATATATTTATATATCATTTTACAAATGTTTGTATGTATTGTGAGAATTTTGATTTTTACCCATAATAAAAAAAAAATAAAA
>JAKSZT010001178.1:16779577-16794628 GCA_026826555.1 Tolypeutes matacus
AAAAAAAAAATAATAATAGTAAGTGTTGAGGAGAATGTGGAAAAATATTGCTGGTGGGAATCTAAAATTCTGCAATGGTGTAGAAACAATTCGGTAGTTCCTTAAAAAGTTAAACATAGAATTACTATATAACATGGCAATTTCACCCAAAATAATTTAAGAAGGGGACTCAAACAGATACCTGTACACCAATGTTCATAGCAGCATTAGTCACAATAGTCAAAAGGCAGAAGCAATACAAAACAAAAATGTAGTATATGCATCAATGGTATATTATTTGGCCATAGAAAGGAATGAAGTTCTGATACATGCTACAACATGGATGAACCTTGAAAATATGCTAAGTGAAATAAGTCAGACACAAAAGAACAAATATTGTAAAATTTCATTTATATGAAATATCTAGAATGACTAAATTCATAGGGACATGAATTAAGATTCACAAATTTTGGAGGAGTTGGTGGAATACACACAAATACATATATACACACTTTGTTTTTTCCAGCATTTTAGAACCTAAGCTTGAATCCATGGCTTCTGACCTGGGAAATAAAATTACAGGTGGGGTAGAGTTGCTGTAGAAGGTGGGGAGTGCTAAAGAAGACTTTAAAATGTTGTTTAAATGTGTGATATTAAACAAATAATATTGAAAAGAGGAAAAAAATCTATTTTATTATAGAAAAATAGTATTGGAGTAATCAGTTTTTCAGGAGTTCTAGAAGAACATGGGAATAGAGCAGAATTTGTGCTGGGAGCTTATGCAGAGAGGTCCCAGCAAGTTGTGGACCCAACCCACACAGTTCCAACCTAGTTTTGTTGAAAGAAGCAATTAGAGAGATAGGTGAGAGGGAGTCTTTTGAGACTTAGTGGAACCAAATCACACTCCCCAGATATTGGTGAAAAAATCCATCCTGAAAATGTGGAGGGAGAAGATACAGACTTAGATTTTTTTTTTTTAAATGTTCTGAATATAGAACACTTGAAAGGGAAAGCAGGCTGTGTACTATTTCAAAGCAATGTGAGGGTGAGAGGATGAGGAATTTTCATTTCTCCCCCTCGATGGCCACTTGCATTGGTGGCAGAAGCTAACTAAACCTGCACTGTCTAACATGGTAGTTTGGAATAAGTGAAGGATACCCAAATGAGAACAAACCAAAGCTATTTATTCAGAGCTTGCTATAGCAAGGGAGTCAACCACCATCACTTGCATTTGGCAGAGACTTAAAGGCAGGCAGACAAGTAGGATAGTGGGAAAAAGGAAGACTTCTGGTATGATCTAATTGAAGGCTGTTGGCATAAGGAAGCTGGAGGCAGGCTAATTAGAAGGGGGAATTGGTTAGGGGAGCATATTTGGCTTTCTCTGGTTGGTTGTAAGTTGGAAGCAAGGGCAAAAATTAGAGAAGCTGCCAGTTATTGATCAAATTCTGGCTATTTTGAATCAATTGGTACAGGGATTATAATTTGTCTTCTTGGGATGTTTGTTGTAGATATTGGCCAGCTTCCTGGACTGATAGTTCTAAGTAGTGGGCTAACCTTTCCTGGACCAGTTACTGCTGATAGTGGGTCAGAGTTTCCAGGTCATTGTCCATTTGTTTAATCAGTCTCTTGGTAGCCACTAGTCCAATGTGGCTATTCAGCATTTAAAATGTGGCTAGTTTGAATTGAGAGATATTGTGAGTGTAAACTGCACATTAGATTTTGAAGACTAAGTACCAAAAAAAGAATGTAAAATATCTAACTAATCCATTTTTAGTGTATTGATTACATGTTGAAATGATATTTTTAATATATTGAGCTAAATAAAACACTTTATGAAAACTAATTTCGCCTGTTATTTTTTAACTTTTTAATGTGGTATAGGCTTCTCTCTTCCTGGGACTTGTCTCTTTTTGGGCTCAGCTGTCTGCTCTTTCCACAAGGCCAGCTGTAAACTATCAGGCGAACGGTTCAGCTATCTTCCCAGGGCTCCAGCATCAAAACTCTCTCCTCTGCCATGCTATTTTCTGTGTGAGTATCCACCCACCAAGGTCTGGTATGACTTTTTTCTTTCTTTCTTTCTTTCTTTCTTTTTTTTTTACCAGAAGGTCCCAGGGATCAAACCCAAGTCCTCCATATGGTAAACGGGAGCTCAATTGTTTGAGCCACAGCTGCTTCCCTCCAAGTTAATTTTGGAAAGTTCTTCAGCTAAATGCCTAGGCCCAGCACTTTCAAACTCTGTCTTCCATAAAACATCAGGAGTTAATCTTGCTATGTTCTCTGCAACTTTAAAACATGGATCACCTTTCCTCCAGTTTAAGTTTCATCATTATTTCTAAGGCCTCATGAAAAGTCTCTTTAGCATCTATATTACCACCAACAGTCTCTTAAAGTATCTCACAATTCCTCCAAAAAATGCCCCTTACCCATTTATAAAACCATTCCAGCATTTTGGTAATTGCAAAAGCACCACCCCACTCCTGTTACCAAATTCTGTATTTGTCAGGCAAAGAGGTGCTGATGCAAAGTATCAGAAATTTGTTGGCTTTTTAATTTTTTAAAGCTTTATTTTGTACATTTATTAATTGAATTTTGGCTTTTATAAAGAGTATTTATTTGGGGTAGAAGCTCACAATCACAAGGCCATACAGATTAAATTACTTCCCTCACCAAAGTCTGTTGCCATATGTTGGAGCAAGATGGCTGCCTGTATCTGTGAGGGTTCAGCCTTTCTCTTCCTCTTTTTTTTTTTTTTTTTTTAAGTGAATGTACAATTTAACATTCAAATGTCATTAAAACATGTGCAATATGGCAATTTTATTGGGTTTCACCCAACCTAGGATATGATCACTTGCTGGGACTTAGCAACAGTGTCCAGTTCACACTTAAATATTTTATTGAATAAATACAATACCAAACAAAATACATTCAAATGCGTTCTAAAGAAAAATGTTAAAGACCTTTCTAAATTCAGGCTAATTGCAAACACAATAAAGGCAAATATGCTAGTTTAACATAATTGGCTGATTTTATACAGCACTTGTATCTTTTAGTCCACAAGCATATTATTAAATGATAGAGAACATCTAATACAACCACTTCTACAGAACTAGGAAATAAATTTCTAAGAAAGAAAGATTTTACAGACCTATCTTTTATATCCAACCCCAACAGTCTAACTCTAGAGGATAAAACCAATGACTTTCCTCACAAGAGCTCACGACTAAAGTCATTTTGCTATCAAAGTCTGTATTTCTGATCCATAATGAGCATTGAGACAAGATTCAAATATTCCCAAAGAAAGAAGCACAATGCATGTTGTGATTGCCTATTCAGCAATAGCGAGCACTGCATTCAAAACTATCTCATCCCAGGAATTAAATAAGGTCAGCCACATTCATTGGCATTTCCTCCACTGTAGTATTGTAGAAAGTCTCAATGTCCTGAAGAATCCTCTTGTCTTCTTCAGTAACAAAGTTAATAGCCACACCTTTCCTCCCAAATTGAACCCCTCAGCCAATTTTGTTCTTTATTCAAACAGTGTGCTGTTTCGTTTATGACTCCACATCCTAAATTAAGTCATTTCTGAATGCCATCTTGTTATCAACTGCAGCTATTGACTCCTGTGAAACTAGTTTTCACGATTGGTAGGTAGGTCATAGTTTATAACTAAAGACACTTATTGCACATCAATCCCATGAGCCAACAAGTCAGTAGTGATCAGAAGGCGGCTTGACCCTGATCGGAACTCCCTCATGATAACATCTCTTTCCTTCTGGTCCATATCACCATGCAGTGCAGAAACTGTGAAGCCCCTAGCATGCATTTTCCCAGTTAGCCAGTCCAATTTGTGCCTTGTATTGAGAAAAATAACAGCCTGTGTAATGGTCAGTGTCTCGTACAAGTCACAAAGTATATCCAACTTCCATTCCTCTCTTTCAACATAAATATAAAACTGTTTGATTCCTTCAAGGGTCAATTCTTCCTTCTTCACCAGAATTCGAATTGGATCTCTCATGAACTTTTTGGTCACTCCTAATACATCTGTTGGCATTGTGGCAGAGAGCAATACAACCCGAATACTTGTGTTTAATTTTTGGAAAATTTCATAGATTTGATCTTTAAACCCTTGGCTCAACATTTCATCTGCTTCATCCAAAACAAACATTTTGATCCATTTTGGAGAAAAATATCTTCTGTTTAACATATCAAACACTCTCCCTGAAGTACCAACAACATGTGGTACTTTTGCCTGCAGTTTTTGCATTTCATTTTGAACATTGGTTCCACCAATGCAGGCATGACAAGTTGCTCCCACATAGAATCCAAGAGCCAGAATTACCTTTTGTATCTTTAATACAGGGAATAATAGCTCTCTGCTAAATAGCTGAAGGCTTTTCAAAACCATAAGCATAGAACCCCGAAGAAGAGATTCTTTTAAATTTGTATCATCAAAGTTATCAACAATCTCATTCCAGTTGTTCTCAATGACACCATCTGGGTCTATTCCCTCTGGGCCACCATGTTCTCTGTTGTAATCCACAGAGCCACCAGACATGATCCGAAAACCCACTCAGCACCCGACTGAAAAGCCTTCCTCTTCCTCTTGAGGCTCCATGGTCCCACCTTCTTCTGATCTTAGCTATAGGCTGGCATAAGACTCATCTCTCTGCCTGGGGCTCATCTCTTTCCAGGCTCAGCTGCTCTGCTCTCTCTCCACAAGGCCAGCTGTAAATGATCACGCAAACAGCTTGGCTCTCTCCCCAGGACTCCAGTATCAAAAACTAAAACTTTCTCCTCTGCCTTGCTGTTTTCTGTGTGAAACAACCAAGGGGACAGGGACTCAACTTCCTACTGATGTGTCTGAATCAAAGTCCTAATCTTAATTTAATCAAGTAAAAGTGAAACTTCTGAATTTAATACAATCAAAGTGTATCATGCCTGGAGGGACAGACCAGTTTATAAACATATTTCTTTTTGGAATTCATCAATATTTCTTTTTGGAATTCATCATTAATTAGCAAACTGCCACACTGGGGGAACACCTATATGTAATGTGAATATAAAACTGTAACTTAAATGCACTGTAACAAAAATGTTGTATCCTTTATGAGCTGATTCTTTTAAAACTTAGACAATGTTATAAAAATACAGACCTATATATTGTTTTGAAGGATTATGACAATTATATTATCATAGTTGTAGGTTGTATTTTCTAAATTCTAAAATAGCCTATTCAAAAGTTGGAGTAAATAATAATTATATAGTGATAATTAATATATGCATTTAATAATAATAATAATATTTACCCAAACACTTTTTTTTTTCCCAAACACTTTTAATAAAGATAGTGGATTTCAAAATAAAGATATTTGGGATAAGATATAAGTAAAATCCTATTGCCCATAAAAACAAAAACTTAAAGTTTAGGTAAAACCTCAAAGATTTGTTTTGGGGGGACTTTAGCTGAGATACAGGTACCCTGTTGTATGTATTCTTTAGTTTTCCTTTGGAGAAAGATTGGAATTCCTTTTTCTTTTCAGAGAATTAGTGGTCAAATGAGGCTGCCAAGGGGATCATGTGGTTTCACATACTTTGGAGCCAAACCTAGGTAGGTGTAAAAAAGTAAAAAAGAGAAAGAGCAATAAACTTCTAAAATTTGGGGTCAGCACTGTACTTTTTTTTCAAAATTAGTAAACTTTATTTCAACGTCAAAAAATAAATAACAGACAAAAGGCAGCTTAAAAATTATGGAAGCATTACTTTTAAAAATCAAGTCCAGGGGAGTGGGTATAGCCCAGTGGTTGATTGCCTGCTTCCCATGTATGAGGTCCCAGTTTTAATCTCTGGTGCCTCCTTAAAAAAAAAAAAAAAAAAAAATCCAGTCCAGGCACATTTATCTTATTTAATCCTAAAAACAAACTATATTGTTTCTCCGGTGTTCAGAAAGATGAATAAATGACCACAGATTGGTTAAATTACATGACCAAGGTCTCCTTGATAATGAAGAAAATGAAAAAAAAGTTGGATCTTATTCATGTCTCATAAAACTAAATCCCATATTCTTTAGCATTGATTATAGTACCTTCTTTGCCTTTGCTACATATTACAATATTACTGTTAACTATAGTCTATAAGTCACATCAATTGTATTTTTCCCATATATCACCATATTCTTAACACCTTATAATAGAGGAACATCCTTGTATTTGTATTATCAACCACAATCCTCATCTACCACTGAAATCACTGTTATACTGTCCCTAGAGCATCCTTTAGCTGTTTTTCAATTAACATTAACCTCCCTAGATGTATTAGTCAGCCAAAAGGGGTGCTAATGTGAAATACCAAAAATGGGTTGGTCTTTATAAAGAGTATTTATTTGGGGTAGAAGTCCACAGATACCAGGCCATAAAGCGTTAAGTTTCTTCTCTCACCACAGTCCATTGCCACGTGTTAGAGCAAGACAGCTGCTGGCGTTTGCCAGGGTTCAGGCTTCTTGGGTTCCTCTCTTCCCGGGGCTGCGTTTCTCTCCAGGTTTAGCTCCTGTTTCCTCCACAAGTTCAGCTGTAGACGAACAGCTTGTTTCTCTTCTCCTGGGGCCTTCTTTCCAACATCAAAACTGCTTCTGAGTGGACATCACCATCCCAGTCCCCTCAGGATTGGGGGAAGAACTATGGACTAGAGTGGACTTGATGGTATTCTGTTGTTCACATATGGTGATTCTAGCAATGGAAGAAATTATAACAATGAGGTGGAGCCAGTGGCCACTTGACACTTTTGGGGCAGGGAGGGGACAAGCAGTTGAAATACAGGGGCTTCTTTGGGATTTGGAGGTTGTCCTGAGTACCTTTGTGGCAATGGATGTAGGCCATTTTAAATCAGCACACACCACTCAGAACTGTGTGGGAGAGAGTGTGGTCTACGATGTGAACTGTGGTCTATGGTTGGTGGCAAGGCCCCAGGATGTGTAAGTCCATTGAGGGTGGTGGGCCACACTTGTGGGAGATGTTTGTGTGGGATGTGGTGGGAGGTGTGGGAGGTGGGCAACATGGGAATCCCAGTGGGTTCCGTGTAATATTTTGGGTATCTAAGCACCTCTTAAAATATATTTATATATATACATAAATAACATTTTTGCAAGCAAATGCACATATATGCATATATATTTATATATCACTTTGCAAATGTTGGTATGTATTGTGAAAATTTTGATTTTTACCCACAATAAAAAAAAAAAAAAAAACAAAAAACTGCTTCTCAAAAGACTGCTTCAACTCTGTTCTTGCCATGCCTTTTATATTTGATTCCCCACCCACCAAGGGGTGGGGCTCAACACCCTACTGACGTGGCCCAGTCAATGACCCAATCATAACTCAATCATGCCCAGATTAACAGATCAGTTTACAACCATGGTCCAATTATATTTTTGGAATTCATAATTACATCAAACTGCCCAACTGCCACACTAGACTACCTCTTTCAACCACAATCACATTTATAAATCATCAGTGTTAGTTATACTTATTATAATGTGTTACCATCAACTCTATCCTTATCCACATATTTACAATCAACCTTGTTAAACATTCTACATACATTCAGCATCAGCTCCCCTTCTCAACCCACATTCTACTAACCTATACTCTATAGTTTAACTCCATAAATCTACTCATCATATTTAGTTCACATCAGTGAGACCATACAATATTAGTCCATTTGTGTCTGGCTAATTTCACTAAACATAATATCCTCTAGGTTCACCCATGTTGTTGTATGTATCTTAAGTTAATTTCTTACAGCTAAATAGTATTCCATTATATGTATATACCATATTTTGTTTATCCATTCATTAGTTGATGGGCACTTAGGTTGTTTCCGTCTTTTAGCAACTGTGAATAACGTCATTATGAACTTTGGTGTGCAAATATCTGTTTGTGTCCTTGCTTTCAGTTTTTCTGAATATATTCCTAATAGTGGGATTGCCAGATCATACATCAGTTCTAGATTTAGCTTCCTGAGGAACCACCTAACTGTCTTCAACAGAGGCTGCACAATTTCACATTTCTACCAACAGTAAAGGAATGTTTCTATCTCTCCACATTCTCTCTAGCACGTGTAGTTTTCTATTTTTTAAATAATGGCTATTCTGTAAGGTGTGAAATGTTATTTCATTGTGGTTTTGATCTACATTTCCCTAATAGCTAGTGATATTGAGCATTCAACATTGTAATTTAAACATTTTATAAAATATATTATAGCATAGTATGTTGAAACAAGTTGTGATTATTTGAAGCTGTATTTACCCCCAGAAAAGTATGTTCTTAAAGTAAATCCATTCCTGTGGGTGTGAACCCATTGTAAACAGGATCTTTTGGTGAGTAGGATCTTAACGTAAATTAAGATGTGATTCACCTCATCCAGGGTGGGTCTTAATCCTCTTATTGGAGTCCTTTATAAGAGAATGAAATTCACACAAAGAGAGAGAAAGCAATGGAAGTGAGAAGCTGAAAAAAGGAAACCCAGAAGAGAAAGGAGAGACCGGCAGAAGCTGCTATGTACCTAGTCATGTGGCAGAGGAGTCCAGGATTTCTGGCAACCAGTCTTCTGGGAGAAAGTGATGCCTGATGTTGTCTTGATCTGGCTATTTTTCTCAGCCTTGACACTGTAAGCTTGTAAACCAACAAATTCCCACTGTTAAAAGCCAACCCATTTTATGGTATCTGCTTTGTGCAGCATTAGCAAACTAGAACACAAGTGGAAAAAGAAAACAATAATGTATCCATAAGTTTTCATATTAGAACACAGTTTAGAGAAACATCTTAGTTAATATTAACATTGATTTTAAAAAACCAGGTCATTGGGAAAAAAAAACTAACATCATTTTTCTGCTTTTCCACTATATAATAGCCTGCTTTCTGATACCATCGTATTTACCAACAATAGTTGTGTAAATCTATCTGATATGCACCTAGTTCCAGGTTTTGATCTCTAATACTATTCCCCACTAAAAGAAGCAAGAGTCCTTGGAGCATTCCTCAAAGTCAGATAAGTCCTATCAAAAAGAAAAGATGATTTCAGAGGTTCCTGAGAGTCCACCCAGAAGAAGGAACTGCTAAAGGTAAAGAAGCAGCAATTTGAGCATCAAAAATAAAACCCATAATTAAAGTTAATTGAAACCAGAAGAGTCTATAAAAGGCAGCAAGGCATGATGAGGCTAGTAAAGGACAAATAATGTAAAGAATCCTAGAAAAGACTCATTCAATCTCTCAAAGAAACCAAGCTTTGCATTGTGTTTAGAATTGTTCTGCCAGAACTGATTGTATTGGTCAATACTCCAGCAATTGTTAGGGACAGGGCAGGAAAGATCAATACAGGGAAGGTCTAAGAAATAAAAAATATTTTCTTATCCACAAAAGACCAGGCATACAGGGTTTTATAATAAAACAAGTCATAAAAAAGGTACAACTCTGACATTTTTTTCCTTTTATCAGGACTTCCAGAAAGCTAGAGGTTATCTTAGACAAGGGTCAAAGCATTGCAGTTAAAGACACATTTCTTAGAAAGCCCTCAAGCTTCCTGTAGACTCCATTACCCCTGCTGTTTCTATCAGATTAGCACCAGTTCAGCCCGAGCAAGTTTAGCTAAATATCAACTTCTAACATGAAATTTAATTAACAAAACAATTATATATATATTTGACATAATATTAAAATGTCTTACATGGTTTACATTTTTATATTCTGTAAGACATCATATATAGAGTAAGTTTTGAAAGCCTCATCTGTAATCTGAAAAGGTATTATTTAAAGATGATAAATCAGGTAGGAGAAGGATATTAATAGCACAATGGTACACCCTGAGTCAAGAAATGTTATTGATTGAAATTGAATGGAGGAAGTAGAGGTGAAACTGGAGGAAAAGGATACAAACTTTGCATTGTTGCACATTGCAGGGAACCATTAAATAGTGCTTAAACAAAGAGAAGAATAAGGGTATTATTTAAAGGTGTAATTATAAATGTAACCAGGAGAAAAATAAACCAGAGCTTTTCAGATAGCAGAAGTACAGTAATAGTTACAACAAAAAATATAGTGAAAGACTAAGAACAAACATACAAACAAAAACCAGAATTAAGACCAAATATAGCAATTACACCAACAAATATAAATGGGCTTAATTCATCTATTAAATTTTTTTTTAATTTGACTTCTCAATTGATAACTATAACATAATAGAGAAAAACACATAAAATACAAATTGTAGAATAATCAATAATTGTAAAGCCAGTATTTCATAAGCACAACCCAAGTCAAGGAATACAAGATTATTAGCACTCTTTCTTGAATATAATTCTACCCTCCACACTTAGGTAATCACTATCCTGACTTTTATGATAATTACATGCTTTCTTTTATAGTTTTGCCATTTATATATATATTCATAAATAATATAGCTTATTTTTGCCTATTTTGGACTTTATTTATAAATAGAATCATACTGTATCTATTCTTTTATCTTTTGCTTCTTTTATTTAAGGATGTGTTTCAAGGTTCATCCATTCTTTTGCATTTCTTAGCAGGATAATATTCTATTGTCTGAACATAACCACAATTTACTTACCATGCTTCTGCTGATGAACACTTGCATTGTATCCCATGGATGTGTTGTGGTAACTTATTTAGATTTTCATTTGTATTTCCATGGTTACCAATAATGTTAAGCAGTTCTTGATATGCTTTTTGACCATTTAAATGTCCTCAGTTGTGAATTGCCTGTTTAGTTATTTTTGCCCATTTTCCCATTTGGGTGCCTTTAGATTCTTATTGAGTTTTAAGATATCTTTATATAGTTATGAGTCCTTTGTCTGTTATATGTCTTCTTTTTTTTTTTTAGGAGGTACTGGGGATTGAACCTGGGACCTTGTATATGCAAGCAGGTGCTCAACCACTGAGCTACACCTGCTTCCTTGTTATATGTCTTGTAAATATCTTTTGCCATTCTGTGTCTTGTCTTTCTACTTTCTTTATGGTGTTTTAGATGAAAAATCTTGTTATATTTAATGTAGATCAATTTATCATTTTTTCCTTAGGGTGGTGCTTTTTCAGTCTATATTAAGAAACATTTTTATATCCTGAGGTCATGAAGATATTCTTCTATATTATCGTCTAAAAGCTTTATATTTTCTGTCTTTCATGATAGATCATAACTCTCCTGGTGTTTATTTTTGTGAATGGTATTAGTTACTATAAAAGGTAGGGACAAGGATCTGGACTGAACACAAGGAAAATGTTGAAAGTCTATATACAAAGCAATTAGATCCCTAAGGCCCCTTCTCCATGACAATTTAGCCAGGCAACAACCTCTCAAGATAAATGATTTGGGAGAGAGTCCAGTCTTAGGCATTCCAGGTACAACAGAGGGAAGGGATTTGTCCTGGGGATAAAAATGGAGGGAATATGAAAGTTTGGTCTCTTCTCCAGCTCTTTCTCCAGAACTTGGGCTGCCAGACATATACTCAATGGGAGACTGGAGAGTTCTACATAGAAATCAAATGGCCCCAGAAGAAAGATCTCCAGATAAAAACATTTGTGGACACTGAAAACATAGGCCCACCTGATCTTCTTCCATTATAGCACACTAAATTAATCTATAACTGTGAAACAAATTATTCAAATACTTAGTGGCTCAAAACAACGAACATTTATTACCTCACAGATTATGTGTGTCAAAAATCATGGCATGGTTTAGGTGAGTACCTTTGGCTCAAGATCTTTCATGAGATTGCATTCAAGCAATTGAATCCTGGTTGAAAATTCAACCAGGATGGGGATCTATTCCCAAGTTCACTTGTGTGGTTGTTGGTCCTACAGCAACACAGGGCTGCCTTGGAACATGTCAGTGCTCTTATCCCTGAGCAAACAATCCAAGAGAGAGTGCCCAAGATAGAAGCCTCAGCTTATTTATAACCTAAGCTTGGAAGTGACATTCCATCACTTCTGCCATATTTTATTTGTTATAAGTGAGTCAATAAGTCTAGCTTGTACTTACAAGGAGGGAATTACATAAGTGTATGCATACCATGAGAAGAGATCATTGGGAGCCATCTTAGAGGTTTCTTACCACACCCATAATTAAGCAAGACATCCCCATCTGAGCTCCTGACCAGCTTTTAGTACTTCATTCTTCATTCTTTTTTTTTTAAGAGGTACTGGGGATTGAACCCAGGACCTCATACATGGGAAGCAGCTGCTCAACCACTGAGCTACATCTACTCCCCAAGTGCTTCATTCTTAAATGTGATTGGATCATCATCCATTTAAGAAGTCTCCAAAATAAAAGAAAGACAATAACAAACTGTCCAGAAAAAGAGAACCTAGGGGAAACAGACAATTCAGGAAATAAAACAAAACTAAATTAAACCAAAAAATCAAGCAACAACCAAACCAAACCAAACTAAACTCTACAATGTAACCAGAGAGATAAAATATTGCTTCTATAAGACAAGAGCAGGATAATGTGGAAAAGAAACAATTAGATAACAAGAAAGAGCACTTGCAGGTTAAAACATGGTAGGTGAGCCAAAAAAAAAAAAAAAAAAAAGAAAAAGAAAATGTGGGGAGGTTGGGGAGAGGAAACGTGTGCATGTAAGAGAGCATGTGCACATAGTTAGAGGAAGCACAGTCCACAAAACTGCCCTTACTTCTGACACCAATTGCAAGTTCAGGGCTTCCCCAAACCACCCTCAGGCTCAATATTTGCTAGAAGGACTCACAGACACCACTGAAAGCTGTTATACCCATAGTTAAAGTTTATTACAGGGAAAAGATACAGTTTAAAATCAGCCAAGGAATGAATTGCATAGGGCAAAGTCCAGGAAAGCATCAAATGCAGAGCTTCCATTGTCTTCTCTCCATGGAGACATAGACAGCATTACGTTCCTAGTATCAATGTTTAACAGCATACACAGAGTATTGCCAACCAGGGAAGCTCTCCCAAGCCTTAGTGTCAATAGTTTTTACTAGGGCTCCTTCATGTAAGAATGGTTGCTTTCCCACATGGCTGATCTTAGATTCCAGCCCCTCAGGGAGTTAAGGTGATACTGTGTGATCCCAAACCCCTACCCTAAATCACATTTTTACTATCTGACTGGCCCAAGGACGCAGGCAGACAAAGACACTCTAAACTGGTACAATATCCCAAGGACTTAGAGATTATCTCCTAGAATATGAGGCAAAATTCAGATCTCTCTTTGGGCAAGCTTAAGTACTTTACTATACAGTATTAGTAGTGGTACAGGGGATGGAATATAAATTAGATAAATCCTCATTTTCCAAAGTAGGTAGTAAATCAGGGGGCAGATTCAGGTTTTGTAGGAATCTTGTGCAATTGGGGGAATTCTCTCTCTTTTTTTTTTTTTTTTTTAAGATTTTTATTTATTTATTCATTTATCCCCCCTTTGCTGCTTGTGCTCGCTGGGTCAGCTAACCACACCGTGCGGGCGGGCTTGCCTTCACCAGGAGGCCCTGGGAACTGAACCCGGGGCCTCCCATATGGTAAACGGGAGCCCTACTGATTGAGCCACAGCCGCTTCCCAAGGGGAATTCTCTTTTTAAAAAATAATATGAAATTATTAATTCATAATTAAGTATGAGGTCTTGGAAGTGGCCTGTTAAAGTGAAGGACCCTGAAACTTAAGTTTCACTAGCTTCACAATAAATATTTCTTTATAATCAATAGAAAATGTCTAAAACTGAATATCAAGAAATAAAAAAATTAGAAACATGAAAATAAATAGCAAAAGACAAATCTAAAGGAGATTAACAATGTGTGTTGTGAAATTGGGACAGAGTGTGATGTGGCAAGGAATTGCTCTTTCTCATAATAAGCCCTGAAAGCTATTGGATTTTTCTACCCAACATAAGGATTAATTAATTCTCTTTCATCTCCATACCCCAGTCCCATCTCCCCTCTTATCATATGCCACCATTTTAATGTATTTAATAGTATATTTTGACCAATATGGTAAAAATAGGCTGCTGGCTCCTTTCCTGAAGATCAAATAAGGAGAAACTAGATGTTTCCAGGAAATAACAAACAAACCATAAGAATCCCCAGGGCAGACAACAGGGCACTTTGAACTAGTATATGTATTAGGGGGTTAGGGTAGCAGTGGTGGATGAATCTTCGGGCAGAGAGTATTGGCTTGAGAATGAGAAAACAACTTGGAGAAAAATGGTTCACATTCTTCTTGCCTGCTCATCCCCTTGGCATTGGAACAATCATTATAAGCCTTCACTACATAAATCTATATTGTCAAAGACCTCTGGTCCAAGTATTCACAGGAGTTGATACATACGGAGTAAAGAGTTGGGAAAACAGTGCGGGTGGATAAGCCATGGACATGATTACTCTTCTCTTATCCTCCAAACCAATGGGATGACAATCTAGGGAGTGCATCTTCCCAAAGGTTCTTCCCCAAGAAGGATTAAGGAGGCAGTAAAATGCTAAATTGCTGCCTGGAGCAATGGCAGGAGGTAGAGTTAACTGATTTTATAGTACTTGGGTTCTACAGCCTAAGACTCCTCTCCTCCTCTCTACTTAAAGTCTTCTAGGTTAACAAAGATTATGATCTGACTTTCCATTCTTTCCCTATAGGCATTACCAGTAAGAGTAGGCAGCAGCCCCAGAAAATATGTATTCACAGGCCAAAACAGAAAGAATAGAACTAGCTCAAAAGAAAAAGAGGACAACATGTAGCAATGGAAGCAGAATTAGAACAGATAATAAATAATTTAAGTATTTTTAAAAGTGCATCTTTTCATTTGTATTTGTTCTGACAATATACTGTCGTTCTGTATGTTAGTTTTTATTTTTGTTAACTTTTTATTTTGAAATAATTTAAAACTTGGAGTAAGATTACAAAAGTAATACAAACTCCATACAGAGAACTCCAACATACCCTTATCCCCATAGATATCCAGATCCACCAACTTTAACATTTTGCCATGTCATTCTTTCTTTATATCTATCTATCTATCTATCTATCTATCTATCTATCTATCTATCTATCTA
>JAKSZT010001178.1:16794638-16826607 GCA_026826555.1 Tolypeutes matacus
CTATCTATCTATCTATCTATCTATCTATCTATCTATCTATCTATCTACCATCTATCAATTTAATCTATCCATTTTTTGAACACTTGAATGTAGGTTGTATACATCATGCTCTTGAACATGTAATACTGTCATATACATTTCCTAACAAGGATATTCACTTATGTAACTACCTTAAGTGTAGTTATTAACTTCAAGCAATTTAACATATATGGCTTATAGACTATATTCTAATTTTTTCATATGTCCCAATAGTGTTCCTTTGAGCCTTTTCCCCTCCCTTACTAGATCCCATCCAGGATCATGTATTGCTTCTAATTGACATTGTCTCTTTACTTGCTCTTTTTTTCTTTAATTGTGGGAACATATATACAAAATAAATCTTCCCATCTCAACCACTCCCAAGCATACCATTCAATAGGATTAATCACATTCACAATATTGTGGTACCCTCACCACCTTCCATTACTAAAATGTTCCCATTTCCCCAAATAGAAACCCTACACCCATTACGCATTGACTCCCCATTCCCCCTGACCTCCCACCCAGGCAACCTGTATCTAATTTCTGTCTCTATGAGTGTGCATGTTCTCTGATATTTACTTTGTAGGATGTTTAACATCCTAAATTTATAGTAATCTCATTTATTTTGGTACCAACTTAACTTCAATAATATACACAACTATGTTCCTATATACCTCTGTCCTCCATCTTTATGTAGTTCCTGTCACAAATTACATGTCTCTATGAGTCCAAAATCACTGATTTATTTTATATTTTATGCATTTGCCTTTTAGATCCTGTAGGAAGTAAATAAGGACATTACAAACAAAAAATACAATAGTACTGGAATTTATATTTATGTGTCATTACCCTCACCAGAAATATTTATTTCCTTATGCGGTTTCTATCTATTGTCTATTGTTCTTTCCTTTCAACCTGCAAAACTCTCTTTATCATCTCTTTAGGGCTGGTCAGTGGTGATGAACTCCCTCAGTTTTTCTTTATCTGGGAATGACTTAATTTCTCCCTCATTTTAGATTTTTTTTTAAATTAAAGATATTGTAGGCTCATTGAAAAATCATGTAGAAAATAGAGTTCCCATACACCCCACCCCATTATAAACACTTTGCACTGATGTGGTACCTTTGTTACAACTGATGGAAGAACATTATTATAATGGTAATATGAACTATAGTCCATTGCTTATATTAGGGTTCACTATGTTGTACAGGCCTATGGTGTTTTTTCTTAATTTTTTTTCTAGTAACATATATACAACCTAAAATTTCCCCCTTTTTAACCAATACAAATATATAATTAAGTGGTGTTAATTACATTCATAATATTGTGCTACCATCACCACCATCCCTTACCAAAAATTTTCCATTACCCAGAATAGAGCATCAATTAAGTATAAACTACATATTCCCTACACCCACCCTAGTACCTGGTAACCTATATTCTAGCTTCTGACATGATGAATTTCCTTATTCTAATTATTTCATATCAGTAAGACCATACACTATTTGACCTTTTGTTTCTGGCTTATTTCACTCAACATGATGTCTTCAAGGTTCATCCATGTTGTCACATATATTAGAACTTCATTCCTTTTGATGGTCAAATAACATTCCATTGTATGGAGGAGCAGGTGTAGCTCAGGGGTTGATGCCTGCTTCCCATGTATGAGGTCCCAGGTTCAAGCCCTGGTACCTCCTAAAGAAAAAATCCATGGTATAGATATACCACAATTTGTTTATCCATTCTTCTGTTGATGGACACTTGGGTTGCTTCCATCTTTTGGTAATTGTGAATAATGCTGCTATGAACATCAGTGTGCAAAAATCTGTTCAAGTCCCTCCTTTCAATTCTTGAGGTATATAATCAGAAGTAGGATTGACAGGTCATACAATAATTCTATACCTAACTCTCTGAGGAACCACCAAACTGTTTTCTAGAGTGACTGCACTATTTTACATTCCCACCAACAATGAATGACTGCTCCTATTTCTCTACATCTTCTCTGACACTTGCTATTTTTCTTTCTTTTTTTTTATAGTAGTCATTCTAGTGAGTGTGAAATGTAGTGTTGATATGCATTTCCCTAATAGATAGTAACGTTGAGCATCTTTTCATGTGCTTTTTGGCCATTTGTATGTCTTTTTTGGAGAAATATGTCTTCAAATATTTTGCACAATTTTAAATTGGGTTGTTGGTCTTTCTGTTATTGAGTTGTATGATTTCTTTATATATTCCAGATATTAAACTCATATCAGATCTATGGTTTCCAAATATTTTCTCCCATTCAGTAGGTTGTATTTTCACTTTCATGATGAAGTTCTTTGATGCACAAGAGGTTTTAATTTTGATGAAGTTCAATTTATCTAGTTTTTTCTTTTGTTGCTCATGCTTTGGGTATAAAGTCTGAGAAACCATTGCCTAACACGAGGTCTTGAAAATGGTTCCCTATGTTTTCTTTTAGGAGTTTTATACTGCTGGTTCTTATATTTAGGTATTTGATCCATTCTGAGTTAATTTTTGTATACAGTATTTGATAAGGATCTAATTTCATTCCTTTGCATATGGTTATCCCGTTTTCCCAGCACCAGTTTTTTGAAGAGACTACTCTTTCCCCTTTGAGTGGACTTGGCACCCTTGTCAAAAATCAGTTCACCATAGATGTGAGAGTTCATTTCTGAACTCTTTTTTTTTTTTTTTTATGATTTTATTTATTTATTCATTTATCCCCCCCCTTGCTGCTTGTGCTCGCTGGGTCAGCTAACCACGCCGTGCGGGCGGGCTTGCCTTCACCAGGGGGCCCCGGAAACCGAACCCGGGGCCTCCCATATGGTAAACGGGAGCCCTACTGATTGAGCCACAGCCGCTTCCCCATTTCTGAACTCTTAATTCGATTCCATTTGTCTATATGTCAGTCCTTGTAACAGTACCATGCTGTTTTTGTTGTGTGCTTTTTTTTCCTGAAATTTTGTACTTTATTTTGGTACAAAAAAATAAATCCTCAATCCATAAAGAGTGTTCATATTATTGCATAGCAAAGTTAGAGTATAGGAACACCTGCTACCAAGGATATCACATATGCTTTAGGGAAAAAGTCATTGCTATTTGGACTCAAACAATCATAAATGGAGGAGAGAGTAACCAATTATCTTCTCTCCTGATTTTCCATAATTTTGTTAAATCATCACTGGGAAAGCTACAGGTTGGTGTGTTGCACAGTTATGCCAGAATCTGGTAAGGGTAGTGAAACCAGCCATCTGAATCCAGCTAAACTATAAAAATATGACATTTTATTGCCCTTAATCTCTCTTATTTCTGGGATAGGAGGATTCTACTTCATACCCTGCATGGGCCAGCAGCAGACCAAAACTTGTGTTACAATGCTTTGGCTCCTTTTGGTTAGCATTGCAACAGAAAGCCATCAAATTCTTTGGTGTTTGACATCTCTTGGAAAGAACCAACCTAAGAGGCATACTGATAATCTGGATATTTTAGGTGAAAAACATGTACAATAGGAGTTCAGTTGATATGCTATTAATGTTAAAATAACCATGCTTGTCCTGGTGTGTGAGTTCAGTCAGATCTTTAAGTGACACATCTGAATTGAGTGACACATCTGAATTAAAGTGCAGAATACCCTTCATCTCCTGGGAAGTGATGTAAGACATTAGAGAAGGGGAAGGTACTGAGGGTAACGGAGAAGGGAAGGATAGTGGCAACAAAATGGAAGGTGATTCCAGTGGCATCCTCCTCTCTCCTCTCAGAGGATGCCCAGAAGCCGTCACAAGAGTTCTTGGACTCCAAATATCGCCACTGCTTCCATGTTTCCTGAAAACCCTAAGCAGGACCAGCCAGGCAGCCCACCAGCACCATGCTGTTTTGACCACTGTAGCTTTGTAATACATTTTAAAATTGGGAAGTATAATCCTCCAACTTCATTCTTCTTTTTTCAAAATGGCTTTGGCAATTTGGGGACCCTTACACTTCCATATAAATTTGATGATTGGCTTTTCCATTTCGTCAAAGAAGAAATTTTGATCGGAATTCCACTGAACCTGTAAATCACTTTAGGTAGAATTGACATCTTGACAATATTTAGTCTTCCAATCCATGAACCCAAAATGTTCTTCCATTTATCTAGGTCTTCTTTGATTTCTTTCTTTCTTTCTTTTTTTTTCTTTTGATTTCTTTTAGCAATGTTTTTTAGTTTTCCATGTATAAGCCCTTTACATCCTTGATTAAATCAATTCCTAGAAATTTGATTCCTTTAGTTGCTATTATAAGAGAATTTTTTTCTTAATTTCCTCTTCAGATTGTTTATTACTAGGGTATAGAAACACTATTGTTTTTGCATGTTGGTCTTGTACCTTGACACTTTGCTGGATTTGTTTATTAGCTCTAGTGGCTTTGATATGGATTGTTCAGGATTTTCTGTATATAAGATCATATCATCTGCAAATAGGGAAATTTTACTTCCTCCTTTCCAATTTGGATGTGTTTTATCTCTTTTCTTACCTAATTGCATTGACTAGAATTTCCAGTATAATGTTTTTTGTATTTATTTGTTTGTTTGTTTGTTTGTTTGTTTTGTGTGTGTGTGGAACACAATCTAAGTTTAATTATAAGATACATCCATGGGAGGCTTAAAATCATGAACAATTTGATGTATATTGAAATATTGCCTCATCTAAATATGCTTTCTTTTTCCATTTATTGATATGACAGAAAGGTATGTAATAAAATTTGTTGTCTTATTCTATGTTAATTTTCTCATATACTCCATGTTTTTACCTTGTTTTTTTTTTTTAATTTATTTTTATTGTGGGTAAGCAAATACACATATATGCATATATATTTATATATCATTTTGCAAATGTTTGTATGTATTGTTTGTTTTTAATCATACAATGTTACACAATATATTTGGTTCATAGTAATGCAATCATACAGTATTTGTCCTCTTGTGTCTGACTTCCTTCACTCAACATAATGTCCTCCAGGTTCATCCATGTTGTCATATGCTTTACAACTTCATTTCTTTTTACAGCTGCATAATATTCCATTGTGTAAATAGACCACAGTTTAGTCATCCATTTGTCTGTTGATGGACACCTGGGTTGTTTCTAACTTTGTCAATCGTGAATAATGTCGCTATGAACATCGGTGATCAGGTGTCTGTTCGTATAACTGCTCTCAGTTCTTCTGGGTATATACCCATTAGTGGTATTGCAGGGTCACGTGGCAAGTCTATGTTCAACTTCTTTAGGAACTGCCAAACAGTCCTCCACAGTGGCTGTACCATTCTGCATTACCACCAACAGTGAAGAAGTATACCTCTCTCTCCACATCCTCTCCAACACTTGTAGTTCCCTGTCGTTTTAATAGTGGCCATTCTGACAGGTGTGAAATGATATCTCATTGTAGTTTTGATTTGCATTTCCCTAATCATGAGTCATGTTGAACATTTCTTCATGTGTTTTTCTGTCATTTGTATTTCTTCTTTGGACAAATGTCGATTCAAGTCTTTTGCCCATTTTTCAGTTGGGTTGTTTGTCTTTTTATTGTTGAGTTGTAACATCTATTTATATATCCTGGATATTAAATCCTATTGGATATGTGATTTCCAAATATTTTGGATATGTGATTTCCAATTATTTTCTCATTGAGTTGGCTGCCTTTTTACCCTTTTGACAAAGACCTGTGAGGTGCAAAAGTGTTTAATTTTGAGGAGGTCCCATTTATCTATTTTTTCTTTTGTTGCACGTGCTTTGGGTGTAAGGTCCAAGAAACCACCGCCTACTACAAGGTCTTGAAGATGTTTCCCTACATTTTCTTCCAGTAGTTTTATGGTCCTGGCTTTTATATTTAGATCTTTGATCCATTTTGAGTTAATTCTTGTATAGGGGGTGAGATAGGAGTCCTCTTTCATTCTTTTGGTTATAGATATCCAGTTCTCCCAGCACCATTTGTTGAAGAGACTGTTTTTTCCCATTAGCGTGGGCTTGGCAGGTTTGTCAAAAACCAGTTGACTGTATAGGTGAGGGTTTATTTCTGGGTTCTCAATTCTATTCCACTGATCGATGTGTCTATCTTTATGCCAGTACCATGCTGTTTTGACCACTGTAGCTTTGCAATATGTTTCAAGGTCAGGCAGTGAAATTCCTCCCACATTGCTCTTCTTTTTTAGAATGCTTTTGGCTATTTGGGTGCACTTACCCTTCCAGATGAATTTGGTAACTGCCTTCTCTAATTCTGTAAAGTAAGCTGTTGGGATTTTGATTGGTATTGCATTGAATCTGTAAATCAGTTTGGGCAAGATTGACATCTTCACGATATTTATTCTTCTAATCCATGAACACAGAACGTCTTTGCATTTGTTTAGGTCTTTTTAAATTTCTTTTAGCATTGTTTTGTAGTTTTCTGCATATAGGTCCTGAACTTCTTTGGTTAAAGTAATTCCTAGGTATTTGAGCCTTTTTGTTGCTATTGAAAATGGAATTTTCCCCTCAGATTGTTCAGTACTTGTGAACAAAAACATTACTGATTTTTGCATGTTGATCTTGTATCCTACCACTTTGCTGAACTTATTTATTAGCTCAAATAGCTTTGTTGTGGATACTTCAGGATTTTCTAAGTACAGGATCATATCATCTGCAAACAGTGAGAGTTTTACTTCCTCTTTTCCTATTTGGATGCCTTAAAAAAAATTTTTTTTCTTGTCTAATTGCCCTAGCTAGAACTTCTAGTACAATATTGAATAACAATGGTGACAGAGGGCAGCCTTGTCTTGTTCCCGATCTTAGAGGGAAAGCTTTCAACCTTGCCCCATTGAGTATGATGTTGGCTGTGGGATTTCCATATATGCCTTTTATCATATTGAGCAATTTTCCTTCTAATCCTGTCTTTCAAAATCTTTTTATCAAGAAAGGATGCTGGATTTTGTCAAATGCCTTTTCTACGTCGATTGAGATTATCATGTGTTTTTTTTCCCCTTCAATTCATTAATGTGGTATAGTATGCTGATTGATTTTCTTATGATGAACCAGCTTCACATACCAGGAATAAATCCCACTTGGTCGTGATGTATAGTTCTTTTGATATGCTGTTGGATTTGATTTGCAAGTGTTTTTTAGAGAATTTTTGCATCTATGTTGATTAGATTGGTCTGTAATTTTTTTCTTGTAGTATCTTTATCTGGCTTCGGTATTAGGGTGATGTTGGCTTCGTAAAATGTGTTGGGTAATTTTCCCTCCTCTTCAGTTTTTTGGAAAAGTTTAAACAGGATTGGTGTTAATTCTTTTCAAACTGCTTGGTAGAATTCACCTGTGAAGCCATCTGGTTCTGTACTTTTCTTTGCTGGAGGATTTTTGATGATGGATTCAATCTCCTTAAATGTGATTGGTTTGTTAAGTTTTTGTATTTTTCGTAGCGTCAGTGTAGGTTGATTGTACATTTCTAGGAATTTGTCCATTTCATCTAGGTTGTCTAGTTTTTTGGCATACATTTTCTCATAATATCCTCTTATGATTCTTTTTATTTCTGTGGGATCAGTTGTAACTTCCCCTCCTTTCACTTCTGGTTGTATTTATTTTCATCTTTTCTCTTTTTTTCTTTGTTAGTCTAGCTAGGGGTTTGTCAATTTTTTTTGATCTTCTCAAAGAACCACGTTTTGGTTTTGTTGATTTTCTCTATTGTATTTTTGCTCTCAATTTCATTTATTTCTGCTCTAATCTTTATTATTTCTTTCCTTATGCTTGCTTTGGGATTGGTTTGCTGTTTTGATAAGTTGTGCTCTCGTTTTCATTTGTCTCAGTATATTTACTGATTTCACTTGCAATTTCTTCTTTGACCTACCGATTATTTAGGAGTGTGTCATTCAGCCTCCACACACTTGCAAATTTACCTTTTTCCTGTCTATTATTGATTTCCAGTTTCATTCCATTATGATCTGAGAAGGTGCTTTGCATTATTTGTCTTTTTATATTAATTGAGAGCTGCATTGTGCCCTAACATGTGGTCTGTCCTGGAGGAAGATCCATGGGCACTTGAGAAGAATGTATAACCTGCTGAGTTTAGATGCAGTGTTCTGTATATGTCTGTTAGCTCTAAGTCATTTATCATATTGTTCAAGTTCTCTGTTTCCTTGTTGATCTTCTGTCTAGTTGTTCTATCTAATGATATGAGTGGGGTGTTGTAGTCTCCAAAAATTATTGTAGAGATGCCTATTTCTCCCTTCAGTTTTCACAGAGTTTGTCTCATGTATTTTGGGGCACCATGGTTAGGTGCATAGATATTTATGACTGTTGTATCTTCCTGGTGGATTGTCCCTTTTATTAATATATAATGACCTTCTGTATGTCTTATAACTTTTTTGCATTTAAAGTCTGTTATGTCTGATATTAGTATAGCTACCCCTGCTCTTTTCTGGTTACTATGTGTGTGGAGTATCTTTTTCCAGCCTTTCACTTTCAGCTGGTTTGTATCCCTGGTTCTAAGGTGAGTTTCTTGTAAGCAGCGTATGGATGGCTGATGTGTTTTTATCCATTCTATCAGCCTGTGTCTTTTGATTGGGGAGTTTAATCCATTTACATTCAGTGATATTACTGTAAATGCACTGCATTTTATTCTTTGGTTTTCATACATCTGTCTTTTTTTGTCTGTCTTTTTACTCTTTTGGTTATCCTTTCTGCTATTCTTTCTTCTATATTCTCCTCCAAGTCTGTCTCTCCTGTCTTTTTCTTTCAGGTTCTGAATATTTCCTACAAAGGTGGATTCTTTTTTGCAAACTCTCTTAGTTTCTGTTTGCTTGTTAATATTTTATATTCACCTTCATATTTTAAGGACAATTTTGCTGGATAAAGAATTCTCAGCTGGCAGTTTTTCTCTTTCAGTATCCTAATTGCATCACACCACTGTCTTCTCACCTCCATGGTTTCTGAAGAGAAATTTGCAGTAAGTCTTACTGGACATTCCTTGTACATGATGGTTTGCTTCCCCCTTGCTGCTTGGAGAATTTTCTCTTTATCTTTGGCATTTGACATTCTGAGTAGTATGTGTCTTGGAGCAAGTCTATTCAGATTTATTTTGATTAGGGTATGGTATGCTTCTTGGACATGTAAGTTCATTTCTTTCTTGAGAGTTGAGAAATTTTTCAGCTATTATTTCCTCAAATACTCTTTCTGCCCCTTTTCCCTTCTCTTCTTCTGAAACTCCCATGACACATATGTTATTGCGTTTTTTGTTGTCATTCAACTCTCTGGGCCCCTGCTCAATTTTTCCCATCCTTTTCTCTCTTCCATTTTAGCTGTTCTTTCTTTGGTATCACTTATTCTCTCTTTTATCATTTTGAATCTGCTGTTGTATGCCTCTCTTGTTTATTTTTACTTTTCTTGCATGTACTTCCTTGGTGTGCCAGTAGATGGCATTCTTTGGCAGCTCTCAGTTCAATGCCTGATCTGAGTGTATTTGTTGCAACACAGACTGGATCAGTGTGATAGAGCTTCCTGTCTGGAGGCTAGGAGCCTTGTAATTCAAACTTTCTCTGAGGAAGTTCTCCAGCCTTCTCTGGCAGTCCCCTTCCTTTTTCAGTTTGGAAATAATTCCACTCCCCTCTGAGTCCTGAACAATCAGTCGCTGTTAGTAGAGAAGGAGACTGGGAGGGCTGTATATCTTTATCCCCTTGCCGGCTCACAAGGCAAACAATGGTGCAGCCCCTCCCAGCCTGGAAGGTCTCCTGGGACAGAGCAGACCAAATTTGTAAGTCAAAAGCTGAGTTAGCCTTAGGTTCTGTCCCTTGCTCTCCCCTTTTCTGAGGCATCCTCAACAATTAGTTGCAGCTAGAAGAGATGGAGATTACAAGTGTTGGATTTCTCCAGTCCTTTGCCGGCTCCCAGAGGAAACCACTGTGTGGTCCCACCTGGCCTGGAAGGGCTTGTGGGACACAGGAGACCAAATTTGAGGGTCAGAAGCTGGGTCAGCCTTAGGCTGTGTTCCTCTCTCTCCCCTTTCCTGGGGTGGTAGATCCCTGGAACCCCCTTTGTCTCTAGTTGTAGGCCCAGAGGCCTGAGAATTCTAAAGTGCCTTTAGTGTGGGGGATGGTGCCAGCAGCAGAAGCCACTGGTTTCAACTCACAGTTCGGGCGATGCAATTTCCCTCCTTTGTCCCTCTCTCCTCTGGGCAGTGTCCAGCCTTCACCTAAACCCTAGAAGATCTTTTTCTAGGCTGTTTCAGCCTGTCCTCTAGCTATTTTTCTGGAGGAGAAGGGGTCCTGTGTCTTTCTAGTCTGCCATCTTCCCAGAAGTCCCAGTATAATGTTGAATTACATTGGTGACATTGGACCTCAGTGTCTTGTTCCTGATCTTAAGGGGAAATTTTCCAGTTTTTCACCATTGAATATGATGTTAACAGTGGGCTTTTCATGAATGCCTTTTATTGTGTTGAGGAAGTTTCCATCTATTCCTTAGTCTTTTTAATTAAGAAGGAGTGCCCCGGGAAGCGGCTGTGGCTCAATCAGTAGGGCTCCTGTTTACCATATGGGAGCCCCCGGGTTTGGTTCCCGGGGCCTCCTGGTGAAGGCAAGCCTGCCCGCACGGTGTGGTTAGCTGACCCAGCGAGCACAAGTATCAAGGGGGGGATAAATGAATAAATAAATAAAATCTTTAAAAAAAAAAAAAAAAAAAGGAGTGCCCAGACAAATGTAGTAGTGAAACTGTAAAATGCCAGGGAGGGAAAATGTTGGATATAGGTATGGATACCCTGAATTTGACTAACTTGAGCCAGAGTTCTCCAGAAGCCTGCACCAAGCCACACTCCCCACCAGCAGTTGCATGAGGCTTCCCTTATGCCCATTGTAGCAGTTTGGCATTGTTTATGAATTCCAAAAATAGATAATGGATTATGTTTGTAAACTGGTCTGTTCCTCTGGGCCTATTAGATTGTATTAATTTCAGAGGTTTCAGTCTTACTTGATTAAATTATGATTAGGGCTTTGATTGGGCCACATCTGTAGGATGCTGAGTTCTCGCCCCCTTGATGGGTACACACTCATAGAGAAAACCACTTGGCAGAGGAGTGAGTTGGAGTTTTTGATGTGGAGCCCCAGGAAGCAAATACACAGAGAAGCAGATACGTGAGGAAAGAAAGAAGGCTTCATGAGACACGGCAGAGGCCCCGGGAAGACAGATGAGCCATTCACCTGAGAGTTTGCAGCTGGAGAGACTGGAGCCCTGAGCAGCTGAGCCCAGAATATCAGCCCTGGGAGAGAGGCAAGACTTATCCCAGCCTACAGATGATATTGGAAAAAGCTGGGACCACAGAGCCTTAAGAGGAATAAGGAAGGCTGAACCCTCACAGACATCATCTGCCATCTTGTTCCAACACGTGGCTAATGACTCTGGGTGAGAAAGTACCTCTTATGGTACTTTACCTTGAGCTGGACTCTTTAGGGCCTTGTGACTGTGAGCTTCTACCTCAGATAAATACCCTTTATAAATGCCAACAGATTTCTGGTACTTTGCATCAACACCCCTTTGGCTGACTAATACACCCATAGACCCACCATCTCTTGCATTATCCAGCTTCTAAGTTTTAACAATATAATAACTAAAGTAACATTATTTTTATTTTAAATGAAATTTCTCTATCAATGAGTTTGTGCATCTCTTCATGTACTTTACAAATTATTTAGTTGCCTCTTTTCTCAATCACCTGTTCATATTCTTTTTCCATTTTTTATTCGGTTTGCTGATTTTTTCTTGTTGATTTCCCTGGGTTACTTGTATTTTAGATATTAGTCCCATATTGAATTTAGGGATTGAAAATACCTTATCTCTTTCAGTCATTTGTTTAACTTTGTCTGTGGTAGGTATCTATTTTAGTTTCCTAGGCTGCTCAAAGCAGATACCATGAAATAGGTGGGCATTAAACAATAGGAATATATTAGCTTATAGTTTGAGGCCATGAGAATGTCCAAATCAAGGCATCCCAAAGGGCAGTTGCTGGTGATTCTTGGCTCTTCTGCCACATGACAAGGGTCATGATAACAGATGCTATTCTTTCCCTTCTCTTCCGGGTTCCGTTGATTTCAGCTTCTTGCTCCCGGGGCTTTCTTTCTCTCTCTGTATTCATTCTAATATAAAAGACTCCAGCAATAGGATTAAGACCCATCCTGAATGAGTTGTATCACACCTTACCTGAAGTAGTTTCATCAAAAGATTCTACTTACAATGGGTCCATTCCCACAGGAATGGGTTAAGTTTAAGAACACGTCTTTCTCGGTTACATAACAGCTTCAATCCACCACAGTATCTTTAAATGAAAATATTTACTTTTGTTAAAAAATTCTCCTTTTATTTTGAAATAGTTTAACTTACATAAAAACAACAATAATACAAAGAACTTTTAAATTTTTTTCTGAACTATTTGTTGCCAACATGATGCCCCACCTCTGCTGAATACTTTAATGTGTAATTCCTACAAGAAAGGCATTTTCCTATGTAACTAAAATACAACCATCAAAATCAGGATATTAACATTGATACATTACTATCATCTAAATCTCAAATCTAAATTTCACGGTGCATATATTGGTATGCTTGATGATGTCCCTAGCACTGCACTGTATGTCCTATAGCCCCAGGCAGCACAAATTGATTGCTCTCCCACACTCTCCTGTAGGTGTGCTCTGTGAACTGCCTTCTACATGCAGGGCAAGTTCTGGGACAGCAAGTCCCTCAGGCCACCACCAGACAGATTGGGCCACCCACCCATCCATGCTCCCAGTATGTGCACAAGGTTACCCTGCTTCCTCCAGAACTGGGATCAGGGATATGCACTGGGAGCACAGGCCAGTTCCATATCGATTTGGGAAGGGGTAGGGTTGGGGTCAGTTGGGCCACCAGGAGATCCTACCACTTACAAGTTGTCTTTTTCTTGATTTGGCACTTGCCTTGTGACTGCAATCATTTTACTGTTCTCTGGAGCTTTTAGAAAGATGTTTCTGCCAGTTTTTCCTGGTTGTTCAGTGCTTCTATGTGGGGGAGGGACAGAGCCTTGAAGCTTCTCCTTCTACCATTTTGATCTTCCTTTGTCTTTATGATATGTTCTCAATAATCTCTGAACACTTCCTTAATTTCTGACATAACAAAACACTCCAGTATCACCTTGTACTTTCTCTGCCCCAGGCCTGGACTAAGCCATTTCTCCAGGGAGCACTTGTTCTTTATAAAAAAGAGTGGTAAATTTCATTTTGAGTAGTCACTGCTTCAAGGCCCTTTCTGTGGACAAAGCTAGAAAATACATTTCAAAACAGAATAAAACAAAAGACATGAATTTCTACTGAGACCTCCAATTCAAATTCAACATCACAAGGTTCTTCTTCGCTTTCCTCCATTCCATCTTTGTATTTTCCTTCTCCCACAGTGAAACCCCAGGTTCCCAACATTAATAAATTGCTCTTCTCTACATTACTCACAAAATAGTTTCAGAATTGCAACACCAAAATAAAATAAAAAACAAATCTACATACAATTTCAAGATTGTCGTTCTATTGTCTTTAAATCATATCCCACTAACTGTGTACAGTGAGAAGCCTGTGTTCAAAAATACTTGAGTTAATTCTTTTCTCTCTGTGGCTGTTAATATGCAATTAAGTTTATTTGTTTTTCTTTTTAATAAAATGTGGCTCTCCTTTTCAAAATTTGTTCAATGGAGTACTCTGTGGTTATAAAAAAGAATAAGGAACATCTCTACGTCCTGATGAGGAATGAAAAATATAAGCTTCAAAAGAGTACATACAGTATGCTGCCTTCTGAATAAGAAATGATAAATATGAATACATATATATTTTATTTATTTTTTTAACTTTATTTTGTACATTTAATAATTGAAAACATAAGCAATAAAAAACTAAAAAGTAAACAGATGAATAAATATATACATTTCTCAATTAAACGTAATGGATACATGTAAATTTTTTTGTTGTTTTGTTTTTTTGTTTGTTTTTTTTGTTTTTTTTTGTGTGTGAATCAAACAATATATTACACAATATATTTGGTTCATAGTAACGCATTCATACAGTATTTGTCCTTTTGTGTCTGGCTTGCTTCACTCAACATAATGTCCTCCAGATTCATCCATGTTGCCATATGCTTTATGACTTCATTTCTTCTTACAGCTGCATAATATTCCATCGTGTGAGTAGACCACAGTTTGTTTATCCATTCATCTGTTGATGGACACTTGAGTTGTCTCCAACTTTTGGCAATGATGAATAATGTGGCTATGAACATTGGTGTGCACATGTCTGTTCGTGTCACTGCTCTCAGTTCTTATACTCAGTAGTGGTATTGCAGGGTCACGTGGCAAGTCTATATTCAACTTCTTTAGGAACTGCCAAACAGTCCTCCATAATGGTTGTACCATCCTGCATTCCCACAAACAATGAAGAAGTGTTCCTATCTCTCCACATCCTCTCCAACTCTTGTAGTTCTCTGTCTTTTTAATAGTGGCCATTCTGATAGGTGTGAAATGATATCTCATTGTAGTTTTGATTTGCATTTCCCTAATCATGAGTGATGTTGAGCATTTCTTCATGTGTTTTTTTGCCATTTGTATTTCTTCTTTGGAGAAATGTCTATTCAAGTCTTTGGCCCATTTTTTAATTGGGTCATTTGTCTTTTTATTGTTGAGCTGTAACATCTCTTTATATGTCCTGGATATTAAACCCTTATCAGATATGTGATTTCCAATTATTTTTTCCCATTGAGTCGGCTGCCTTTTCACCCTTCTGACAAAGTCCTGTGAGGTGCAAAAGTGTTTAATTTTGAGGAGGTCCCATTTATCTACTTTTTCTTTTGTTGCACGTGCTTTGGGTGTGAAGTCCAAGAAACCACCACCTACTACAAGGTCTTGAAGATGTTTCCTTACATTTTCTTCTAGTAGTTTTATGGCCCTGGCCTTTATATTTAGATCTTTGATCCATTTTGAGTTGATTCTTGTATAGGGGGTGAGATAGGGGTCCTCTTTCATTCTTTTGGTTATAGATATCCAGTTCTCCCAACACCATTTGTTGAAGAGACTGTTTTTTCCCATCAGCGTGGGCTTGGTAGGTTTATCAAAAGCCAGGTGACTGTATAGGTGAGGTTTATTTCTGGATTCTCAATTCTATTCCACTGATCGATGTGTCTATCTTTATGCCAGTACCATGCTGTTTTGACCACTGTAGCTTTGTAATATGTTTCAAGGTCAGTCAGTGAAATTCCTCCCGCATTGCTCTTGTTTTTTAGAATATTTTTGGCTATTCAGATGCACTTACCCTTCCAGATGAATTTGGTAATTGCCTTCTCTAATTCTGTAAAGTAAGCTGTTGGGATTTTGATTGGTATTGCATTGAATCTATAAATCAGTTTGGGCAAGATTGACATCTTCACGATATTTATTCTTCCAATCCATGAACACAGAATGTCTTTCCATTTGTTTAGGTCTTTTTAAATTTCTTTTAGCATTGTTTTGTAGTTTTCTGCATATAGGTCCTGAACTTCCTTGGTTAAATTAACTCCTAGGTATTTGAGTCTTTTTGTTGCTATTGAAAATGGAATTTTCTTCCTGATTTCCTCCTCAGATTGTTCAGTACTAGTGTACAAAAACGTTACTGATTTTTGCGTGTTGATCTTATATCCTGCCACTTTGCTGAACTCATTTATTAGTTCAAGTAGCTTTGTTGTGGATACTTCAGGATTTTCTTAATCCAGGATCATGTCATCCGCAAACAGTGAGAGTTTTACTTCCTCTTTTCCTATTTGGACGCCTTTAATTTTTTTGTCTTGTCTAATTGCCCTAGCTAGAACTTCTAGTACAATGTTGAATAACAATGGTGACAGTGGGCATCCTTGTCTTGTTCCCGATCTTAGAGGGAAAGCTTTCAACCTTTCCCCATTGAGTATGATGGTGGCTGTGGGTTTTTCATATATGCCTTTTATCATATTGAGGAATTTTCCTTTTATTCCTATCTTTTGAAGTATTTTTATCAAAAAAGGATGTTGGATTTTGTCTAATGCCTTTTCTACATCTATTGGGATGATCATGTGGTTTTTTTCCTTCAACTTGTTAATGTGGTGTATTACATTGATTGATTTTCTTATGTTGAACCAGCCTTGCATACCAGGAATAAATCCCATTTGGTCGAGATGTATAAGTCTTTTGATATGCTGTTGGATTCGATTTGTAAGTATTTTGTTGAGAATTTTTGCATATATGTTCATGAGAGAGATTGGTCTGTAATTTTCTTTTCTTGTGGAATCTTTATCTGGCTTTGGTATTAGGGTGATGTTGGCTTCATAAAATGTGTTGGGTAATTTTCCCTCCTCTTCAATTTTTTGGAAGAGTTTAAACAGGATTAGTGTTAATTCTTTTAGAAATGCTTGGTAGAACTCACCTGTGAAGCCATCTGGTCCTGGACTTTTCTTTGCTGGGAGATTTTTGATGACGGATTCAATCTCCTTAATTGTGATTGGTTTGTTAAGTTCTTGTATTTCTTGTTGTGTCAGTGTTGGTTGGTTATGAGTTTCTAGAAAATTGTCCATTTCATCCAGGTTGTCTAGTTTGTTGGCATATAGTTTCTCATAATATCCTCTTATGATTCTTTTTATTTCTGTGAGGTCATTTGTGTTTTCCCCCCTTTCATTTCTGATTGTATTTATTTGCATCTTCTCTCTTTTTTTCTTTGTTAGTCTAGCGAGGGGTTTGTCAATTTTATTGATCTTCTCAAAGAACCAGCTTTTGGTTTTGTTGATTTTCTCTATTGCTTTTTTGTTCTCATTTTCATTTACTTCCGCTCTAATCTTTATTATTTCTTTCCTTCTTTTTGCTTTGGGATTGGTTTGCTGTTCTTTTTCTAGTTTCTCAAGTTGTTCAGTTAAATCTTTGAGTTTAGCTCTTTCTTGTTTCTTAATATAGGCATTTAGGGCTATAAATTTCCCTCTCAAGACTGCCTTTGCTGTATCCCATAAGTTTTGATATGTTGTGTTCTCATTTTCATTTGTCTCAATATATTTACTGATTTCACTTGCAATTTCTTCTTTGACCCACTGAATATTTAGGAGTGTGTTGTTCAGTCTCCACACATTTTGCAAATTTCCTTTTTTCCTGTCTGCTTTTGATTTCTAGTTTCATTCCATTATGATCTGAGAAGGTGCTTTGTATAATTTCAATATTTTTATATTTATTGAGAGCTGTATTGTGACCTAACATGTGGTATCCTGGAGAAAGATCCATGGGCAGTTGAGAAGAATGTATAACCCGCTGAGTTTGGATGCAGTGTTCTGTATATGTCTGTTAGGTTTAACTTGTTTATCATATTGTTCAAGTTCTCTGTTTCCTTGTTGATCTTCTGTCTAGTTGTTCTGTCTAATGATGTGAGAGGTGAGTTGAAGTCCCCGACGATTATTGTAGAAATGTCTATTTCTCCCTTCAGTTTTGCCAGAGTTTGTCTCATATATTTTGGGGCACCCTGGTTAGGTGCGTAGATATTTATGACTGTTATATCTTCCTGGAGGATCGTCCCTTTTATTAATATATAATGGCCTTCCGCATCTCTTATCACTTTTTTGCATTTGAAGTCTGTTTTGTCTGATATTAGTATAGGTACCCTTGCTCTTTTCTGTTTACTATTCGCATGGAGTATCTTTTTCCAACCTTTTACTTTTAGCCGGCTTGTATCCTTGTGTCTGAGGTGAGTTTCTTGTAAGCAGCATATGGATGGCTCATGTTTTTTTATCCATTCTGTCAGCCTGTATCTTTTTTTTTTTTTTTTTAAGATTTTATTTATTTATTCATTCATCCCCCCCTTGCTGCTTGCGCTCGCCGGGTCAGCCAACCACGCCATGCGGGCAGGCCCGCCCTCACCAGGAGGCCCCGGGAACCGAACCCAGGGCCTCCCACATGGCAAACGGGAGCTCTACTGATTGAGCCACAGCCGCTTCCCAGCCTGTATCTTTTGATTGGGAAATTTAATCCTTTCACATTCAATGATATTACTGAAAATGCACTATTTATTTCCTCCATTTTATTCTTTGGTTTTCATATGTCATCTTATTTTTATCTTTCTTTTTACTCTTTTGGTTATCCTTTCTGCTTTTCTTTCTTCTATACTCTCCTCCAAGCCTCTCTCTCCTGTCTTTTTCTTTCAGGTTCTAAGGCTTACTTTAATATTTTCTGCAAAGGTGGATTCCTTTTTGCAAACTCTCTTACTTTCTCTTTGTTTGTGACTACCTTATATTCACCTTCATATTTGAAGGACAGTTTTGCTGGATAAAGAATTCTCGGCTGGCAGTTTTTCTCTTTCAGTTTCCTAATTGTATCATACCATTGTCTTCTCGCCTCCTTGGTTTCTGAAGAGAAATCTGCACAAAGTCTTACTGGACGTCCTTTGTACGTGATCATTTGCTTCTCTCTTGCTGCTCTGAGCATTTTCTCTTTATCTTTTACATTTGACATTCTGAATAATATGTGTCTTGGCGTAGGTCTATTTGGATTTTTTCTTATTGGGGTACGGTGAGCTTCTTGGACATGTAAGTTCATTTCTTTCGTGAGAGTTGGGAAATTTTCAGCTATTATTTCCTCAAATACTCTTTCTGCCCCTTTTCCTTTCTCTTCTCCTTCTGGAACTCCAATGACACGTATGTTCTTGCGTTTTGTGTTGTCATTCAACTCTCTGAGCCCCTGCTCAATTTTTTCCATTCTTTTCTCTCTCTGTTCTTTTCTTTCGTCAATTTTAGCTGCTCTGTCTTCAGTATCACTTATTCTTTCTTCTATCATTTCAAGTCTGCTGTTGTATGCTTCAAATGTATTTTTTACTTCACCTATTGTATCTTTCATTCCCATGAACTCTGTTACTTTTCTGTTCATGATTTCAAATTCTTCTTTACGTTCGCGCAATGACTTCTTGATGTCATTGATCTCTTTAACTATATTCTCTTTCATCTCATTTATTTGATTTTGGAAATGTGTGTTCATCTCACTGATTAGTTCTCTCAAATTCTGCATCTCTTCTGGGACTTTGCTGTATTCCTTTTCTTGGGCTATGTCTTCTATTTTCTTAGTATGGCCAGTAATTTTTTGTTGGTGCTTAGGCATCTGGTTAGTTTGTATTTTACTTAGATGCTCTATCTCTTTCTCTTTTATGGGGTTTTAGTGGCAGGCGGCTGTGAGTTACCACCGGTCTTTGATTTTTGGCTCAACCTTGATTGTTAGGATTGTTCTACTGGTTGCTCAAAACTGGGCACTGGACCCAGTAATTGGTTGTAGAGTCGTTTCCTAGGGCCTTGGGTAGGGAGGCTATAGAGATCAGGAAAAGACTCTCTTACTTATTAATTTTCTTGTGTGTACTTCCTTGGTCTGCCAGGAGATGGCGCTTGTTGGCTGCTCTCAATTCAATGCCTTGTCGGAGCGTATTTGTTGTGACACAGACCAGATCAATGTGATAGAGCTTCCTGTCTGGGGGCTAGGAGCCCTGTGATTCAAACTTTCTGAGACAGTTCTCCAGACTTCTCTCGTAGCAACCCCCTTTTCCCAGCTAGGAAATATTTCCACTCCCTTCTGAATCCTCAACAATCAGTCCCTGTTAGTAGAGGAGGAGATTGGGAGGTTTGTATATCTTTAGCCCCTTGCAGGCTTCAAGGCAAACAATGGCGCAGCCCCACCCAGCCTGGAAGGCCTCTAGGGACCTGGGCAGACCAAACCTGGGAGTCCAAAGCAGGGTCAGCCCCAGGCTCTCTCTCCCCTCTCCCGTGGTGTCCTCAACAATTAGTCCAGGCTAGAAGAGAGGGAGGTTGCGAGGATCAGATTTCTCCAGTCCTTTCTGGGCTCCCAGGGCAAACCGTTGTGTGGAAGGGTCCGTGGGGCTCTCCAGCCCAAATTTCAGGTCAGAACCTGAGTCAGCCTAAGGCTGTGTCCCTCTCTCTCCCCTTTCCAGGAGTGGCAGATCCCTGAAGCCCCCGTGTCTTTGGTCGCAGGCCCAGGGGCCCGAGAATTCTGAAGAGTGTGGGGGAGGGTGCAGGCAGCAGCAGAAGCTGCTACTTGCAACTCACAGTTCTGTAGTCGCGATTTCCCTCTTCTGTCCTTCTCTCCTCTGGGTGGTGTGCAGCCTTCACCTGGTGACCTAAACCCTAGAAGATCTTTTTCGGGGCTGTTTCAGCTTGTCCTCTAGCTATTTTTCTGGAGAAGAGATTCCCGTGTCTTACTAGTCCTCCATCTTCCCGGAAGTCCCACATTTTAAAAACTAAGTGAAAAAACACAACACATTAAGGAGGAACCAGAAACTAATGGAAAAAGGTTATTATAGGTGTGAGTGGGAATGAGGTATAGAGGATAAAAATAGGAGCAAGATGTCTCTGAATATACTTTTGTATATTATTTTCACTTTTGAACCATGCAAATGTTTTACATATTTAGAATATAAAATCAAAAAGATACCAATGGTTTTGAATCATGTTTATTTACTTGGAAAAATGTTTGTATTCAATGAAAACAGAATATACAGTATGACCCAGTTTTAAAAATACATATATAATTTTTAAATGAAACACAACAAAATGTTAATAGCAGTTGTAACAAAACCACCTTATTTTAATTTTTTTCTTTGTATTTTTCCATATGTCCCCATTTTTCTACAATAAATGTCTTAATTATCACAAAAGATCATTTTTAAAAAAGAGTTTGCAGTAGGCAGAATTGTCCCCAAAAACATCCATGCCCTAACCCCTGGAACCTGTTATATTACATGACAAAAGGGAATTAATGTTGCAGATGGAATTAGGTTGCCAAACATTGACTTTAAAATAAAGAGATTATCCTGTATTCTCTGGCTGGACCAGAGGTAATCACAAGGGTCCTTTAAATGTAGAACAGGGAGGCAGAAGATCGGAGTCAGAAAAATATTTGATGATGCTATGCTGCGGGCTTTGAGGGTGGAGGAAGGGGCCACCAGTCAAGGAGTGCAGGTAGCCCCTAGGAGCTAGAAAGGCAAGGAAACAGATTCTCCCATGGAGCTGCCAGACATCCTGATTTTAATCTATCATATCCATTTCAGTTTTCTGACCTCCAGAACTGTAATATAATATATTTGTATTCTTTTAAGCCACTAAATTTGTGGTAATTTGTTATAGCAGCAATAGGAGAGTAGCACAGATATATGCTGGGAACATAAATATTTGTATATTGTATTACTTGAGATATCAATCACATTAAAATTTTAAGAAGATTTTAAACAAAAATCAAAACAGCAAGAGTTTGGGAGCTCTTCCTAAATTATTAATACAATTCAGTCACTAAAATATAACACTTTTCAAAACCTCTAATGGATTAAGTTTCTGCTGAACTCTATTGTATTTTAGGAAAGCGGGTATAACAATATATATTAAAAAATCACTTAATTTTTATTTTACTACATATGATTTTTGAATCCTAGGTTTTTTTCAGGAGGCACTGGGGAATGAACCCAGGATGTCCTCCCATGAGGGAGATGGGAGCTCAACCGCTTGGGCCACATCCACTCCCCTGATATTCTTGATTTCTATCATTCTCCACAAATTTTACCATGGTGAAGACAATTCAATGTATTCACTAAACCAGATCATTTTCCTCTGTGCAATAGGAAGACTGCATTTTCCCAGCAGCTCTCTCAGCTAAGTGGCACATATCACTAGTTCTGCCCCTTGCAATGTGGGTAAAAGTGATATATATATCTATTTTTTAACAAATCAATTTTATTGATACATATTAATAAAGCATACAATTCATCCAAAGTGTACAATTGATGATATTTGGTATACAGAAGTGATATTTGATCCTCCACACACAAGTTCACTATCTCTCCCTTCTCACTGGTCTTAGAAATTATGAGTTGATAGCCACAATATGAAATGAGCCTGAATTTACCCCCATCTCCTGCCTTCCTTCCTGCCTCTGCATTGTGCTGTGGTATGAAAGAGGAAAAATAAAGTTTTATTGAGTTAGGCTATGTAGATTTTTGGAATTGTTTATTAGTTAGCCAACTCAAATCTAGCTTCCAGTTTTTTAAGTTATTTTTAAAAATATACTCCATGTATTAATTCCATTTATGATTGTTATATTAGTTTTGCTATAAGTTACCAGAAAGTATATTTTGGCTGCATTTGGCCGTCAAGAAAGAGTTTTGTTTTATATGTCCATCAATAGGTAGTGTAGGACTGGTATAGAGAATTTAATGATGCTATCGAAGAACCAGGCTCCTTGTATCTTCCTTCTTTGTCTCTTTCTAACTACTGGATACTGCCCTTCAGATATTTTATATACTCCAAGGAGGAAAGAGAAAGAGGAAGCGGTGGCAGCAGCCGACTCTCACTTAAGTCTCATTAGTCAGAATTGAGCCACACAGTCACACTTGGCTATAAGAGAATCTGGGGTCATGAGCTCTATGGTAGACCAAGGCAAGTCAAAAAGGGTCTGGAATCAAGCCTGAGTGAGCCAATCTACTGTAGCTGATGCTATTTCCCTTTTAGATTTCAACATATATAAATATACAAGAATCTCAAGGGCTAGCAAGAGCATTTCTCAAATATAACAGACTAAGAAGCTGTAAAAATAATTATAATAATATCAACCTATTTTTAAAGGAGAAGCCAGGTAAAAAGAAAATTTGGTAGACCTGTTGTTTTTTCCTCAAGCATGTCAAAAATCATACGTCATATAAATAGGTATGACCATATGCCCCAATTTCCCCAGGACAATCCCACTGTTCTTATTAATAGCATCCTCTTTTACTCTTAAATGTTTTGGTTTAGATGATGAATGATATAGTTCCTATTTCTAAAGATCAAGGGCAAAGGGCAAATGAACAGTGAAATATCTACTTTCCCAAAATGAGTATATTGCATTTGCATTTCATGTGAAGTCCACTGGAATTTCCCTTGTGTTAATTCAGAAGACCAAGAACATCCCTCACTTCTTAATTTGAAGTGGTCCTTCCTATAGCCATAAAGTCAAAATTTTTGTGCTTTTGGAAATCCCAATTCCTTGTTTTTCTTTCCTTCTTCTAACTCAACTTTTTTTTTGGCTTAAAACATCAGAGATTTTTTGTCTTAAAGTTCTGAGGCAAGAAATCTGACATCAGTAGGGGAGACTCTTTCCTGATTTCTTCCTAGCTTCTGGTGGCTTGTTGGCAAGGCTTGGGCTTCCATCTCTGCCTCAGTCATCACATGGCATTCTCCTCTTGTCTTTTTCTGTCCAAATTTCCTCTTCTTATAAGGATACCAATGACATTGGATTAGGGCCTACCCTAATCCAGTTTGGCCTCATCTTACCTAATAAGGACCCAATTTCCAAATGAGGTCACATTCACAGGACTTGAACATGTCTTTTTGGGAGACACAATTCAACCCCTAACAATTAACATCCAATCTGTTTGAAGCAGTAGACCAGTTGCCTACATGTGTGTTTCAGGGAAAGGCTGAAGGCCAGGAGAGGACCATGAGATGTCTGTGGGCCCAGGAATTAACCAATGGCTCCAAGAAGAGGATGCAGAGAGAAGGAAAAGGGACAAAAAATGTTAAAAGAACAGCATCAAGATTTGACAGTATATGGGGTGGGAGGTCAGAGGATGAGGAGTCTCCAACCATCAGACCAGGATTAGGGCTTTGGGGGCACAGGGGTTCACTAACCATGAGCACTGCATGTGTTCATACTGGATTCCTTCACCTGCATCACCTCAGGAGTCTCCAAACTGGGAGAAGCATCCACATGGGAGGTGTGAACACTTTCATGGTGGATGAGGGTAGGGGAAACTTGAAGGGAATCAACTTCCACATCCTGAAATTCCATAGGTTCTCCTAGGACTATCAGAAACTCACCTGCAGCTGTCTAGGTCTCCTCTCTTACCTTCCCCTCCCCCCCCCTTTTTCTTCTCTTTCTGTCTCTCATTTTTGATCGGTAACAGTGTTTTCCTTCCTTTACTTTGATAGTACTTTCTTTTGTCCTAGTTAAGAATGGCTGACGGGAAACAGATGTGGCTCAAGAGGTTCAGCGTCCATCTACCATATGGAGAGTCTGGGGTTCGATCCCCGGTACCTCCCGGTAAAAAAAAAAAAAAAAAAAAAAAAAATGGCTGACCCAGTTTCCGTAACTTAGGCACGGGTGGGGAGCTGGTGGTAGAGGGCAGTGAATGACCTTCCAATTATATGGAAATTAAAATGGAGGGGAAATCTTAGGACTCCCATAAATTTGAAGGGCATTGCACCAATTTCTTTTATTGAACTCTACTCCAAGGCACAATCAATCCATTGTACACATGAATCAAATATTATTTAACAATGCTGCAGCAGATGTTCTCATATCTTTGGGCATTTGCCAAACCATTTCCTTAGAAATCCCACTTCTAGTTATTTTCTTAAATTAAACAGATATATATTAAATTTGTGTATATAATGTGAAATGTTGTACCTCTTAACTTACAGTAGACAGAAATAACATTTTTTCAGGTCTTCACCAATACTGAAAAATATTATCTTCCTTAACCATCTGATCTTTGACAAATGCTTTTGCTTTTTATTAAGATAATTTGTTGGGAAGCGGCTGTGGCTCAATCAGTAGGGCTCCCGTTTACCATATGGGAGGCCCCGGGTTCGGTTCCCGGGGCCTCCTGGTGAAGCCAAGCCCACCCGCACGGCGTGGTTAGCTGACCCAGCGAGCACAAGCAGCAAGGGGCGGATAAATGAATAAATAAATAAAATCTTAAAAAAAAAAAAAAGATAATTCGTTGATTATCAGTGCATATCTTAGTTTCCAGGCTGCTATGACAGATTCCATACCATGGGTTGGCGTATACAACAATAATTTATTGTCTCATGATTTCAGAGGTTAGAAGGCTTTCTTCCTCCAAGGTCACATTCTGGCTGGCAGGTAATCATTGGGTTTCTTAGCTTTCCCCTCACATGGCAATATTCTGGTTCACGCTGACTTCCTGCTTCCAGTTCCCTCTCCTGGCCTTTTCTTTCTCTGAATTTCATTCTATTTATAAAGACCCCAGTAATCTGGATTAAGGCTCAATCTCATTCATTTGGGCCCTACCTTAACTAAAATAACATCTCCAAGAGATCTTAGTTACAATGATGAATGTTCACACCCACAGGAATGAAGATCTAGACCAAGAACATGTCTAAATCAGGGAACATAATTCAATCCACCAAGGTGAAACTTATAGAGAATGCTTTAGTTTTCTTCTTGATTTTTTCAGATGCCTTTCTATACTCATGTAACTAGTATGATCTGTTCCACAAACTCAAGGTAAAAATGTCTGTAAGTTTTCTCTATTATGTCTTAAGCTTCCCACATTCCCTATGAGGAGAAAGTTCCATTTTCCCCACCTGTGATTTCCCCTCCTTTCCACAGTTTGTCCAGGGATCCTGAGGGGGACTTACTCAGTCCAAAGGGTAACAGAGTCCTCTTCTAAATATCAAGTACAAAGAAAACTAAAACTGGTATCTAATCAGTCCCGTAGTGCCATAAGGACTTTGCACATACAGATAAAGGTCTCCTTAACTTAAGACCTTTGTGAGCAGAAATTGAGGTCTTGGTTCCTTCTTTCCCATAAAGTACCAGGCTTCTAGGGCAAAACGATCCATCTCCTCTCCAATGACTGACTAGGCAAAACAAAGGGTGAGGCATTTTTTTTTTTTTGCTCATCAGTAGAGGGAAAAACCACACACAGCAAAAGATTTTGTTAGAACTTTCTGCAGGGCAATAGATGCCTTTACAAATTATATTTGCATAACTAAGAGGATCACTCAACTGAATTTTCATAAGACAAAGAATATCAAGGTCATTTGAAAATTCCCTGTTGCATTAGAGATATAATCCTTACCCTTTTAAATATATGTTGTAATTTTTTTTTTTCATTTGTGGATAGATTTTTAGGCTTGCTTATCTGTTTTGTTTGCTCTTGAGGGGAAAGGTATGCCTGTTTTAAAATACCTATGTAGTCAACTCTACCAGCTCAGCTTTTGTTTCTTAGCATAATGTTTTTCATTGTCGGTGCTGATTTCCAGGTTCT
Organism: Tolypeutes matacus; assembly: GCA_026826555.1. Taxonomy (NCBI): domain Eukaryota; kingdom Metazoa; phylum Chordata; class Mammalia; order Cingulata; family Chlamyphoridae; genus Tolypeutes; species Tolypeutes matacus. The sequence goes on from JAKSZT010001178.1 coordinate 16,820,737, forward strand.
TGGTTATGTCGTAAGAAAGAATTCAGAGACACACCACAGTTATAACAAAGTTTGAAAAGAGTTTAATAAGGGGAAAGTACATACTCAGATATGAGTATTCAAAGTAGAGACAGGCTCGCTCCGTTCTCGGTTCCTGGTTTATGAGCTATCATAGCGGGTTAGGATCTGCGCTGATTGGTGTACTTCAGACAATGTGGGGAAGATTCATTGTGTGGTTTGCTTTCTAGGGGTTGCTGGTAGTGATTGGCTTCTGGCTGCTGTCCACGAGCTCTGCTGGAGTTTGCTGCGTGGGGTGATATGAAAGTGGGTGGGTGGTGGAGGTGGGGCCCCTCCAGCCCCAAGCTGCCTTCTGATAACACAGCTGCTGGGTGAGTGCTGCACACTGCCTCCTGATAACTTGCTCGTGCAAGTCAGCAGGCTGTTGCCTCAGCATCTCTTATTAGGTGGTGTTTGTGTAGCTCATTGGGTTTTCTGCCCCTTCTTCTTAGGTCCCTATTCTATCCTGCCTCACTTTGGAGCTGTAGGTACCCTAGAAAAAAGCATGTTCTTAAACCTAATCCATTCCTGTGGGTGTGAACCCATTGTAAGTAGGATTTTTGATGAGGTACTTCAGTTAAGGGATGGCCCAATTCAATCAGGATAGGTCTTAACCCTATTACTGGAATCCTCCATAAGTGGGGTGAAATTCAGACAGATGGAGAGAAAAAGCAACAGGAAACAAGAAGCTAAAATCAACAGAACCTGGAAGAGAATGGAGAGGTTAGGAGAGGCTGCCATATGCATTGCCATATGACAGACAAGCTAAGGACCAAAGATTGCTGGCAGCCAGTCCCACAATGCCAGTCTTTGGGAAGAAAGCATCACCCTGATGATGCCTTGATTTGGACTTTTTCCCAGCCTCAGACCATGAGCAAATAAATTCCCATTGTTTAACCCAACCCATTTCATATTTGCTTAAGCAGCCTACAAAACTAAAACACTGACCTATATCATGTTGGTCTGAACCTTAGGTACTAGATCCTGGAAGACAAAAGCTGATTGGAATTTCCTTCTTTCCACAATAAATTTGAGGGTCAAACAGGCCAGGCCCAAGAAATAGGCCAAAGCTTTTATAAGATTACACACCAGGGCAAAGAAAATCTTAAAAGTCTCTCCCACAACTATGCATGGGAAAGCTTTAGCCATCATATTAAGTAATTAACCTCAAATTGTCCTAACTGCCAAGAAAAAAATTCTGATAAAAATATAAGAGTGGGGTCAAGGATAGAAAGCCAGCTCTTTTATATAAATTAGTTTTGTATTTCTAGGTTTCCTGTGTTTGTGTTTTTATGTCTGGTTCATGGCTGAAAATTTTTATATTGGAGCTATAAGCTATCTATTTGTGTCTGTTTACATATTTGATGTATGATATTTTACTACCTCGGGAGGGTATTTAAAAATTAACTAATAAAAATTCTTAGAAGAGCTCTATTCAAATTGGCCTGAAGATAAATAAGTACTTACAAATAAATTAACACTCCTGAAATCCCAGAAATCAAGGAAACTGAACTAATATTTCCAACGAAAAAAAAAATTCATAGAAGTAAACCCAAATGTTTTTTTAAGAATTCAAGTTCACATAATTTAGGTAAATCTTTGACAAATGGGACTCATTTAATATTGTTATTTAAATAAAAATAGCTTTGTCTTCTGAGTTATCAAAGTTAAGTATAAGGCATACAATTTTATTTTATTTGGGTATGTTCTTCCTAAATTTATACAATTTACTGATCATTATATAAACTAGATGTTTAAGATGATGAAAAATGTAAATTTGTGTTTAACCAAATGAATTATTATTCTGATAAACTTTATTTCAAAAGAAATTGTGTTTTGTAGGATGTTGGCTTGAAGACAGTTTCCAAGATATCTTTGTAACTTAAATAGGTAAGGTATGCAGGATGTGTGTGTGTGTTTTAAGGAAAAAGATAGTGGTTCCTGTCCTAAAGTAAAATAGCTGGTTGTTGCAGAATGAGAAACAAGAATATGTACGGCAAAACCTGAATGGCTATAGATAGTTGTAGAAAGTTTGCAGAAAGGAATTTTGTCATGCTTAAGGCTGGCTAAGACTTGACAAGTTTATAAGATTTTTAAGTTTTCTTATCAGACAGTATCTTGATGCAAAACAAGAATTTGGTTTTCTCTCTGTTAAAATGACGAAATTTTCTTTGGATATTGGTCAGCCCTCAGGCTGTAAAAGATTTTTCTTAGTCATCTGATTAATCTGCCTAGAAGGCAAAGATTCTGTATCTCATCAGAATAATCTCCAGGGTTTTATGTTGACCTTATCATCCTTTAGGGTTTTAGAGAACAAATTTTCTCATTTTTAAAAGGACTAAGTGGACTTTCGTTTGTTTGTTTATTTGTTTTTTTGTTTTTATATTCATGTTAATTCCTCTATTACTCCCCCCACCTCCCCTAGCAAGATGGCTCTGGTTTGATTGCTTGTTGTTTTTGCTTCTTGTTTGAGCTCATTGTCTCCTTGTTGTCTACTTGTTGTTTTTTGCTTGTTGTTTGCTTGTTTTCTGTTTGTTTTTTTCTTAGGAGGCATCAGGAACCAAACCTGGGATCTCCCATGTGGGAGGCGGGTGCTCATCTGCTTAAGCCACATCTGCAACCTGCTCATTTGGGTTTTTTTTGCTCAATGTCTGCTTGTTGTCTGCTCGTTGTTTGTTTGTCTTCTTTAGGAAGTACCAGGAACCAAACCCGGAACCTCCCATGTGGGAGGCAGGCACTCAACTGCTTAAGCCATATTCCACTCCACTCTATTACTTTTTAAATCTTTTATTGTCACTTTGTCAAATAGGGAACTAAATATTGTTTCACATTGATCCATGATCCAATTTAACAAAATGTTCAAACCTGATAACTTTTGATATTTTGCCTTCTCACCTAAATGACGTCTTCTTGAACTCTCTTTGGGCTTTTCCAGAGAGCCCCTGGAAAATCACAAAGGATTAGTTCTTTCACTTTGTAAAAAGAGAGGTGCTACAAATAGGTATATTTGATATGCTATCAGTTGCATGAGATGTGTTGTCAGATTATAAAGGATTTTCTAACATTCTGTTGGTTAAATTTGTATAGGTAAAATGATATTAATATACATATTTCAGAAATTATATAAAGTTTCTAGAGATTCTTCACTCACCATGAGATGTTCTTTTACTGATCTGCCTGATATGAGACAACAATATGGTATTATGGTTCCAAATTCCAGTTATTATTTTTAAATGTTTAATGAACTCTCATCAGATAGTTCACTTTTGTAAAACAGCAACAAGTTAACCATGGCCACGTTAAGTCTTTTGTCATCTACAGATAGTTTTTGTTTGTTTGTTTGTTTTTCTTTAACTTTGTACATTTAATAATTGAAAATATAAACAATTAAAAACTAAAAAGTAAACACAGATGAATAAATATATACATTTCTCGGTTAAATGTAATGGATACATATAAAAATTTTTTTTCTTTTTTTTTTTTTTTTTTGATCAAACAATATGTTACACAATATATTTGGTTCGTAGTAATGCATTCATACAGTATTTGTCCTTTTGTGTCTGGCTTGCTTCACTCAACATAATGTCCTCCAGGTTCATCCATGTTGCCATATGCTTTACGACTTCATTTCTTCTTATAACTGCATAATATTCCATCGTGTGAATAGACCACAGTTTGTTTATCCATTCATCTGTTGATGGACACCTGGGTTGTTTCCAACTTTTGGCAATGGTGAATAATGTTGCTATGAACATCGGTGTGCAGATGTCTGTTCGTGTCACTGCTCTCAGTTCTTTTGGGTATAAACCCAGTAGTGGTATTGCAGGGTCATATGGCAAGTCTATATTCAACTTCTTTGGGAACTGCCAAATGGTCCTCCATAGTGGTTGTACCATTCTGCATTCCCACCATTACAATTTTTTTTTTTTTTTTTTTTTTTACCAGGAGGTCCCGGGGATTGAACCCGGGTCCCTCCATATGGTAGACGGACGCCCAACCATTTGAGCCACATCTGTCCCCCTGCATTCCCACCAACAATGAAGAAGTGTTCCTATCTCGCCACATCCTCTCCAACACTTGTAGTTCTCTGTCTTTTTAATAGTGGCCATTCTGATAGGTGTGAAATGATATCTCATTGTAGTTTTGATTTGCATTTCCCTAATCATGAGTGATGTTGAGCATTACTTCATGTGTTTTTTTGCCATTTGTATTTCTTCTTTGGAGAAATGTCTATTCAAGTCTTTGGCCAATTTTTTAATTGGGTAGTTTGTCTTTTTATTGTTGAGTTGTAACATCTATTTATATATCCTGGATATTAAACCCTTATCAGATATGTGATTTCCAAATATTTTTTCCCATTGAGTCGGCTGCCTTTTCACCCTTCTGACAAAGTCCTGTGAGGTGCAAAAGTGTTTAATTTTGAGGAGGCCCCATTTATCTATTTTTTCTTTTGTTTTTCATTGGCTGTAAGGTCCAAGAAACCACCACCTACTACAAGGTTTTGAAGATGTTTCCTTACATTTTCTTCCAGTAGTTTTATGGTCCTGGCTTTTATATTTAGATCTTTGATCCATTTTGAGTTGATTCTTGTATAGGGGGTGAAATAGGGGTCCTCTTTCATTCTTTTGGTTATAGATATCCAGTTCTCCCTACACCATTTGTTGAAGAGACTGTTTTTTCCCATTAGCATGGGCTTGGCAGGTTTGTCAAAAACCAGTTGACTGTATAGGTGAGGGTTTATTTCTGGGTTCTCAATTCTATTCCACTGATCAATGTGTCTATCTTTATGCCAGTACCATGCTGTTTTGACCACTGTAGCTTTGCAATATGTTTCACGGTCAGGCAGTGAAATTCCTCCCACATTGCTCTTCTTTTTTAGAATACTTTTGGCTATTTGGGTGCACTTACCCTTCCAGATGAATTTGGTAATTGCCTTCTCTAATTCTGTGAAGAAAGCTGTTGGGATTTTGATTGGTATTGCATTGAATCTGTAAATCAGTTTGGGCAAGATTGACATCTTCACGATATTTATTCTTCTAATCCATGAACACAGAATGTCTTTCCATTTGTTTAGGTCTTTTTAAATTTCTTTTAGCATTGTTTTGTAGTTTTCTGCATATAGGTCCTGTACTTCTTTGGTTAAAGTAATTCCTAGGTATTTGAATCTTTTTGTTGCTATTGAAAATGAAATTTTCCTCCTGATTTCCTCCTCAGGTTGTTCAGTACTAGTGTACAAAAACATTACTGATTTTTGCGTGTTGATCTTGTATCCTGCCACTTTGCTGAACTCATTTATTAGTTCAAGTAGCTTTGTCTTGGATACTTGAGGATTTTCTAAGTACAGGCATGTCATCTGCAAAAGTGAGAGTTTTACTTCCTCCTTTTCTATTTGGACACCTTTAATTTTTTTTGTCTTGTCTAATTGCCCTAGCTAGAACTTCTAGTACAATGTTGAATAACAAAGATGACAGTGGGCATCCTTGTCTTGTTCCCGATCTTAGAGGGAAAGCTTTCAACCTTTCCCCATTGAGTATGATGTTGGCTGTGGGTTTTTCATATATGCCTTTTATCATATTGAGGAATTTTCCTTTTATTCCTATCTTTTGAAGTATTTTTATCAAAAAAGGATGTTGGATTTTGTCAAATGCCTTTTCTGCATCTATTGAGATGATCATGTGGTTTTTTTCCTTCAACTTGTTAATGTGGTGTATTACATTGATTGATTTTCTTATGTTGAACCAGCCTTGCATACCAGGAATAAATCCCACTTGGTCATGATGTATAAGTCTTTTTTTTTTTTTTTTGAATTTTTTTTTTTTTTTTTTTTTTTTTTTT